>JAFLJL010000626.1:71807-84063 GCA_018398815.1 Conus ventricosus | reverse complement strand
TTGGTGTGCTGTACGGGGGATTGGTTTGCTGTATAGGGGAATGGATTGCTGTACAGGGGAATGGTTTGCTGTATAGGGAATGGTTTGCAGTACAGGGGAATGGTTTGCTGTACAGGGAATGGTTTGCTGTACAGGGGAATGGTTTACTGTACATGGGAATGGTTTGCTGTACAGGGGAATGGTTTGTTGTTCATGGTCTTGGTTTATTGTTCAGGGTAATGGTCTACTGTACAGGGGAATGGTTTACTGTACAGGGGAATGGTTTATTGTTCAGGGTCTTGGTTTATTGTTCAGGGTAATGGTCTACTGTAGAGGGGAATCGTATGCTGTACAGGGGAATGGTTTGCTGTACAGGGGAATGGTTTGCTGTACAGGGGAATGGTTTACTGTTCAGGGGAATGGTTTACTGTACAGGGGAATGGTTTATTGTTCAGGTTAATGGTCTACTGTATAGGGGAATGGTTTGCTGTACAGGGAATGGTTTGCTGTACAGGGAATGGTTTACTGTTCAGGGGAATGGTTTGCTGTTCAGGGATTGGTTTGCCCTGCAGGTGATGTCGCGGGACGCCAAACTGATGAGGCAGGACGGCCCCACTATCTTCACACAGGCTAAACATGGAGTGGGCGTGGCCGAGGTGGCAGAGAAGATAATGTTGGCCCTCAAACTGCAGACAGGAAAATGACGTATCAACACATAATTCAGTGATGCTGATGTGTGAAGCGCATGCAGTTTTTGGTAGATTAGCCTGTCAACAGATGAATATTTGCACACATTTGATGACGTTCAATTCGAAAAGATGTAGCTTCAGCTTCAGTGTCTTTATAATGATGGTGTTTCAGAATATAAAGGATACGTTATGATTTAGTGAGTACAGCATGGAGATGCATTATGATTAAGTTCGTACACCACGCAGCCATTATGATTGCGTTAATACAACATGGAGACTGTGATTTAGCTACTACAACAGGGAAATATCAAGATTTAGTTAATACAACGTGGAAGTGTCTTGATTCAGAAGAAAAAGAAACACCCGAAGGTGCTGGGGAGGACCCAGAGAAGCACCGTCTTCACCTGCCTTGAGAGCAGTCCTGTACCACCCGGTCTTGATTCAGTTAATTAATACCATATGGAGGCATCATGATTTGGAAACATAGTAATTTAGTTAATACAACATGGACGCATCATGATTTAGTTAATACAACATAGAGACATCATGATTTTTAATACAACATAGGAGGCAGTATGATTTAGTCAATACCTAGTATTATTTAGATAATACAGCATGGAGGCAGTATGATTTAGTTGATAAAGCATGAAGGCAGTATGATTTAGTTAAGACAGCATGAAGGCATAATACAGCAAAGAGGTGTATGACCAGGTAAACAACCTGAAGAGCACATGAAAAAGAACACAAAGGACATTATGATTTACTTAGCACAACATGAAAGACGCATTGTGGTGTAGGAACACATCATGAAGGACGCTTGATGATTTAGTGACTACTATATGAAGGACTTTTTCTGATTTATCAAACAGAACGTGATTGACATGGTATGATTGAATAACTGCAACATAAAGGATGCATTATGATTTAGTTAGTTGATATAGTATGAACGACATGTTATGATTTAGTGACTACAAGATGAAGACGCTTTCTGTTTTATTAAAGAGAATGTGATGTACATGTTATGACTAAATAAACCCTGCCAGAAAGACGCGTCATGATTCTTTCTGTTTTATTAAAGAGAATGTGATGTACATGTTATGACTAAATAAACCCTGCCAGAAAGACGCGTCATGATGTAGGGAAGACCACGCAGTGATATAGGTAACTTACATTATATACTGTGCGATATGATTATGTGAACATGAAGGTTGAACACAAAAAGCCACATTACGATTTCATAAACAAATAAAGGATACATCGTCATTTGAAGAACACAACATGAAACATACATTGTTTCTTTGCTTTTGATAAGTGCACGCCTAATAACATGTGCACTGACAATCCAAAGG
Source organism: Conus ventricosus (assembly GCA_018398815.1). Lineage (NCBI taxonomy): Eukaryota > Metazoa > Mollusca > Gastropoda > Neogastropoda > Conidae > Conus > Conus ventricosus. Next base: position 82,046 of record JAFLJL010000626.1, on the reverse strand, counting down.
CATTGTCTTCCAGGACATCAAGGACACATTGCGACTTCACAGCATTCACACTGCACGACTCATGCTCCCATTTAGATATTCACTCGTTGTGTAATTGTGTATTCCACTGTAAATAATGACACCTTGTGTAATTGTGTATTCTACTTTAAATAGTGTCGTAGTGGCACTCTCATAGTGTCATAGTGACAGTCATAGTCTCATTGTGGCACTGTTACAGTCTGATAGTGTGATAGTGGCATTGTCATAGTGTCATAGTAGCACTGTCATAGTGGCACTGTCATAGTGGCACTGTCATAGTGGCACTGTCAGAGTGTCAGAGTGGCACAGTCATAGTGTCTTAGTGGCACTGTCATTGTGGAACTGTCACAGTGGCACTGTCATAGTGTAATCGTGGCACTCTCATAATGGCACTGTCATAGTGTCACAGAGGCACTGTCATATTGGCACTGTCATAGTGTCATAATGGCACTGTCATCGTGTCATAATGGCCCTCTCATTTTCTCGTGGTAGCACTGTCATAGTGGCACTATCATAGTGTCATAGTGGCACTGTCATAGTGGTACTGTCTTGGTGGCAATGTCATAGTGTTATAGTGGCAGTGGCATAGTCTCATAGTGGCACTGGCATAGTGGCACTGTCATAGTGGCACTGTCATAATGTAATAGTGGCTATGTCATAGTGTCACTGTCGTAGTGTCATTCTGGCGTATGAACACAAACTTGAAACATATTCTAACTGCAGTGCCTACTGGCCTGCATTCACATGCAGTTAAATGCAGAATATTTGTAAGCACATTCCCCAGGAAGTCTGAAATTTGCCAAGTACATACTGTACAGAAGTCAAGACTTCTTGACAAACTTGTCCAATACTGCCTGTCCAAAATTTGGTTTAGGCAGTACCGCTTTCTTATAAAACTTGGTGAAGGTATTTTCTGCTGACCATCCAGCCGCTTTGAGGATGGTGGCAAGGCTCACTCCTTCACTTGCAGCAGCCGAACAACTCGCAGCACGCGTTGTGTGTGCACCATATGTCTCTGTGTCCACTCCTGCCGCAGCCAGCACTTGTTTGACCCACCGAGAAAATGTGTTTCTGGAAATGGGAGCATGTGGTCTATGAATGGCAATAAAGTGTTCTGGCCCTTTCCTGAGCGCTTCAGTTTTCTTCAGATACAGTTGTATGTGCGTCACTAAGCATAATTTGGTGTTTTGCGAATAGGCTAGAATTTCTGCTGGTTCTGTGTGACTGCCTGGCTTAGTGTTTTTGTGTTTACTAGAAAACTGTAAAATACACTTCCTTTCACTGACATGCACATCTGTAGTTTTCAGTAGATGAAGAGCATGGCCTCTTTGCCCAGTAAAAAGTGCCATTAGAGTTACTGTTTTCAATGTCAGTTGTTTCAAATCCAAAGTATTTACATCTGGAAGTGAGCACATGTAATCCAACACTACACTAACATCCCAGGTGTGTCTGTGCCTTGGCAGTGCAGGTCTTTCCTCAAAAACCCCTTTGACAAGTCTGCAAATCTCTGGTAAATTACCTACTGATACTCCTCTCACTGATGGCAGAAAAACTGATAATGCACTTCTTGCAGAATTTACGGCACTATAGCTTGCCCCATCTGTAAACATGGAAGCTAAAAAATTTGCAACCTGTGGCGGTGTGGGTGATCTCACTGCCATGCCGTTTTTTGAGGCATATTCTATCCACCTACTAATGTATGTATTGTACGACTTTTTGGTGGTGGGCCTCCAGGAGTTCATTAGAAGATCTACTGCATCAGGGGAGAATCCTTCCTGTTCAAACGTGCTCCAACACTGCATGCCAGAAGTTGTAGCTTTGGCATCAGGCGGTGAGTGCGACCTGGGTGGCTGGGCAGGTGTGGAGCGTAGACGGACTGGTTCCTGGATCAGCATTTTCTGTACAACCGGCCACCAGACCTGTGTGGGCCACAAGGGGAGAATGAGCAGGCCTGTTGCTCTCTCCTTCCGTATCTTCTGCAAAACACTGGGCAGCAGGCTGAAAGGAGGAAAAGCATACCATTGTAGTTTTCCCCAATTTAAGGAGAAAGCATCAACCGCATGTGCCTCTGGGTCGGCTCTTTAAGAGATGCTGTTTGTTTATTCTGGAAGCAAACAAACCAATTTCAAAGGAAATCTGCAACTTGTTGACTGCATCTGTCAACACAGTACTGTCCAGTTTCCACTCTGCATCCACATTCATTTTTCTTGATTCTTCATCCGCAGCTGTATTGTCTTTCCCTGGGATGTGGTATGCACTCAGCCATACATTTCTGTCCACAGCCCACTGCCAGATAGTGGCTGTCATCTCATTACAGCTGTCAGAGTGGCTTGTGCCCATGTTGTTAATACAGGCTACTGCTGTGGAATTATCAATCAGCAGGCGCACATGTTTTCCATCAAGGTCTGCCTGGAAGCACTTCAGTGCGAAATAAGCTGCCTTAAGTTCAAGGTAATTAATGTGGAAGCGAGTTTCAACTGGTAGCCACAATCCTCCAGAGCTCTGTGTCTTACATGCACATCCCCATCCTGTCATCTGACGTCACAGTAACGTCAAAATCGAGATGTGTGATGTCATTGTAAGCAGTATTTACATTACTTATCCACCACTTCAGCTCTTCTGTGGATTGTGGGGTCAGTGTAGTATATCCATCAAAATTTCCCTTTGTTTGTCTCAGTGCAGCTTTTTTGTTGCCTTCTAAGTGACGATAATGTAGGGGCCCAAATTTCCCTGCCGGAAAACTTGCCGAAAAACTGAACACGCCAAACGCCAAACGTAAAATGCAAAATGGAAAACGCAAAACGCAAAGGAGAAAATGCAAAAAATCAAACGCAAAACAGAAAACCCAAATGGCAAAACAAAAAACGCAAAACCAAAAATGCAAAACGCTACACCTCTGGAATTTGATCGATATGAGGCAATTTGTATAAGCATTTGTAGCCCCATTCTGCAGTTACGTATTTCTCAACTTTATTGGCAAAGTGGGTGTCCTGTAGACAGTAAACTGAATAATTTTGCTGTTTTAAATCGTGAAAGACGTATGTCTCCTAGACCTTGACAATTTAAGGACGTAATAGTTCCATGGTCATTGAAAAAACATTTCAAGTATACAAAGCGTGGAACAAAGGACGATGGAAAACAAAAATGAAGCCTAGTTCTTCCATAAATCACAGCTTATATAACAATAATCCTTATTTAGTACATTGACGCACTGCTTCCCACAGTCTGTTGCACACAAACACATTAACAAATATAAATATGAACAAATGTGTACAGAATCTCTGCATGAGCGATCTGAAAAATACGTAAAAAGGTGTCGTAATTTACTTGACCACCGCAAGCGAGCACTGAGTGCAAATGACTTTTAAAAATAAGGGTGTTGATTGTGTCGACCGACGTTTCAGAGGAAAAAAGAAAGAAAAGGTCGAAAAATAAGAAATATTCTCGTTACAGTCTGAAAGTTAACACGGAACAAAAAGTCCCCAAGTAGAGTATGAAAAGCCACGCAAAGTAGGCATGAATGGACACGATGACGTTTCACAGAAGAAGGTTGTAATAATAGTAATAGGGAAAGAAAAAAATGTGCAAGCACGCTCAAACTTTTTGGAAAGTAGTTGAAAAGTTATTTAATGAAAAATGTTGAAACACAACTTACATCAAAATGACACGAGATATCGTTATTTTTGGAATAGATCACCGTGTCTGGTTTTTAATTTCATTATTATGCTAGCTAAATTTCATATATATAAGTGCAAAATCGAAACAAGTAGACCAAATGCTTTAATTTTTCAGAGCCAATTGCGCAATACATTTTAAATCGAATTGTTTAAAGCTTAAGTCAACAACAATCTAAACGATTTTCATGCTGCATGGAACTAACACTTCTTTAAGATCTTGATCATTTCCATATGCCCAGTCTTCTTTCTTTCACAACCTCCCTCTGAAATGGAGAGAGTGAGGAAGCAATATGTTGTTAAATCTCGCAAAAGATGATGTCATCTTTTTTTTTCCCACTGTTTTTTTTTTGTCTATGTTTTTAAGCTACGTGTTTCGATTTTGGTTTAAATAACTTTATTTCAGAAACAAATGAACAGAATACCTTCATTATTGACAGGACGAATGAGCAACAACAAGCCCTAGGCTTATACTGTGCTCAAATTGACATTTACAATATATTGGCGGTTAAATACATTCACAATATACTAAACATTTCACTTCGTGCTTGGGATTTTTTTTAAGGAAACATTGAAAAAGAAAAACAAAAACAGACCAAAAAAAAAAAAAAAAAAAAGAGCCGAAAAAGAGACACAGTAGCAGAAAAATAAAATGAATAACATGGAAAATGGGAGGAAGGGAGTGGAAGCAGCAATCACATCATCAACAAGAATATGTGAACACCTTACAAACTCGAGAGAAACTTATACAATAACGTAAAGTAGTTTAGGGTAGAACCCATCTTTTCCATAAGTATTGTGTTGAATTATGGTAGTTCAATTTGATTTAACTTTTTTTCCTTTTTTCCCCTCTTTTCTTTTCCCCTTTTCATTTTTTTTTCATTTCCTGTTATTGTTTTTCTTCCCTTTCGAAGACACTATGACATCGATCGCTTAAACAGAAAAAAGATTTACTAATTTTAGCGATGACGTTGGCTAATCAGTAAGTAAACAAACTATCTATCCAGTAAACTACGTCTTGGGCCAATCGACTTGTCAGTCAGCCTCTTATTGCAAAAGTAAAGAAATGGATCATAATGAATAAATAAGAGCCAAACTATAAAGTTACAGAAAGTAAAATATGAAAAAGGCAAAAACGATTTTTTTTTAAAATGAGAAAGTCAGGGCTGAAATCGGTTCGATTCGGGGATAAACTGGTGTACTTTTCCAAATATTAATGAATTCACATCAGGTTGAAGATCACGGCTACCTTCTAAAAGAAAACGTAATTGGGTATAATTCTGTGGAAGAGTCAAAATTGTATTTTCACAAACTATATTGAATAGGGGACAGAATAACAAATAGTGTTCTGCTGTTTCTCTTCCATTGCCACAGCTACAAGAAGGATTATTATCCAGATGTCGGTTAACCATATCGTTCTTTAGATCACTCATACCTAAACGGAGCCGGCAGTGAATTACTTGTTCTCTTCTTTTACCAGAGTAGTAATATGGTGGAACTATAGCGTCATCAATAGACAGATATCGTTTCAGTTGACTCAAGGAGTTGCTAGATTTAATGTAGTCAGGTAGTGCATTCCATAATTGAGTTGCGGATGGGACGAACGATTTTTTTATATAACTCTGTCTTACATTTCATTACTGTGCGTTCTAGAGGACTTCGCCTGTGGTGAGGGTTTCTGTCAGAGACTAGAGAGGGAATAAGATGTACTAAATAATTGGGGCTTAGGCCATTAATCATTTTATAGTACTGTATTAGTTTATGCCGTTTTCTTCTTTCCTTTAATGGGCAGAATCCAGACTCTTTGTATAAATTTTTATGGTTTGTTCCACGAACAGTGCCTGTAATGATTCCTAGAGCTTCCAGGTGCAAATTTTCCAGATATTATATTAGAAAAAGCAACACAGTGTATGCCCGTTAGAAGTATTACTGTTCATCCTCAAGATGTAGCTTGGATGACAGATGAAATTCGCCTGTTAATTGAGGAACGCCAGAAAATCCACAAAATTGCTAAACAGACTAATAAACCAGAAGACTGGCTCAGGTTTCGACAATTTCGAAACTATGTCATATCCAGAGAAAAGCAAAGAAAGTTGGAACACACAGAAGAATTAGAGACTAAAGTTTTAAGTTCAGATGAATTTGGAAACAGAGAATGGTGGAAATTAGTTAAATCTTTTCTTAAAAAGAACGAAATTCCACCAATCATGCATGATAATATCTTATATCACACAAGTAAAGAGAAAGCTGATATTTTCAATGACTTCTTCATTAGCCAGTCTACTATAGAGAATGAAGAAGATGAAGTGCGTGCGAGGTCGGACTGCGTCACAGTAAGGTCAGGGGTTCCGCAGGGTCAGTACTTGGACCCAGTTTGTTCCTAGTATACATCAATGACCTACCGGACCAACTCACTTCGATGACGCGCCTGTTCGCTGACGACACTGCTGTATACCGGCTGATAACATCAGGCCTGGACCAAGAACACTACAACAAGACCTCCTCAAACTCGAACAGTGGGAGAAGAGCTGGGACATGGCCTTTCACCCAGGGAAATGTACCACCCTCCCAGTGACCAGGAAGAAAAAACCCTTGCCAAACAGCTATCACCTACACGGCCAGAATTTAGCCACAGTCAACTCGCGAAATATCTTGGCGTTACCATCATCACGATCTCAGCTGGATGAGCATATCAGTAACATCTGTTCGAAGGCCAACAAGACCCTCGGCTTCCTTCGCCGCAACCTTCGAATCAGTGCCATCCAGCTGAAAGAAGCGGCGTAACAAGTCCTTCGTGAGGCCCATACTGGAGTACGCCTGCACAGTGTGGGATCCAAACACAAAACAAAATGTCAGCAGGATTGAGGCAGTACAGAGCAGAGCAGCCCGGTTTGTTCTCAGAAGATACCACAACACTTCAAGTGTAAAATCTATGATAGACAAACTGGGCTGGGGTCCACTCCAGAAACGCAGGAAGACCTCCCGCCTCACCATGTTGTACAAAATCTTGCATGAGGAGGTCTGTGTGGACGCTGCCAAACGATACCTGCACCACCAAGACTAAGAAGAGGACACTCACAGCAACTGACCCAGATCTATTGCCGCACCCAATACCGACAACAGGCATTCTTTCCCAATACTATCAGGGACTGGAATGACCTGACTGAGGCAGTAGTATCAGCCAAAACCCTCGACACATTCGTGTCAAGGGTCAGATCAAATTAGAGTAGAACCAGAGATAGGGATAGGTTGGGTTTTTTTTTTTTTTTTTTTTTTAAGTGGGCTTGGCTGCACCTTAGAGTAGCCAGGGCTGGCTTACCCCCGAGGGAGGACAGGGTGACCGTGGTAGCCTGCCAGCAGATCCACGCATAGCTATTTTAGCTTTATTCAAATTACTGTCTGTTGTGTAGTGAGAGTGGAAATGCTTTTTTTTTTTTTTTTTTTTTTTTTTTTTTGCGTCAACCCCAAAGCGGCAGAGTAATCAACCTGATGATTGTGGCCGCTCAACGGATGATGATGAAGTGCCGATATTCCATTCCTTGACCTTGAGCTTAATGAAATTACACTCACTCCCTTTGAAGTTGAAATGTCATTAGAAACCTTGACAAAAACAAAGCCGTAGGACCTGACCTAATTCACAACAAAATACTGTTGGCATCCCTTCCAGTTATTTTAAACCCTCTGACCTGCCCTTTTCAATAGAACTTTAAATGAAGGCAAATTTCCAAAGATATGGAAAACTGCGCATGTAAATCCTTTGCATAAAAGGCTGCAAAAGAGAAGTGTGATAATTATCGACCGATTTCATTGCTTAGTTGCGTTGGTAAAGTCTTAGAGAGATGTATTCACAAACATGTGTTTAATTTTTTATCATCTAATCAACTTATTTCATCTTCTCAGTCTGGATTTATCCCTAGAGACTCTACCGTCAATCAGTTGCTCTGTGTTCCTCTTTTGATAATGTACAACAACGCAAGCCGTTTTCCTTGACATTTCCAAAGCTTTTGATCGTGTCAGCCACAAAGGTCTCCTGCATAAAATGAAAGCCATTGGCATACGAGGTAAATTACATGAATGGTTTACTGATTTATATATTAAATCGTACTCAAGCAGTTACCATAAAAGGCGAAAAATCTGTATACAAGAGAATTCCTTCTGGTGTCCCACAAGGTTCAGTACTAGGCCCGCTCCTGTTTCTTATAATATATCAATGATATTGTAAATGAAATCCAGTCCAACATAAAACTTTTTACTGATGACACGAGCATGTATTTATCACTCGATAATCCCAATCTCTGCGCTGAAATACTTAATGCTGACTTGGAAAAGATAAACTCATGGGCTAAAACTTGGAAAGTAAAATTTAACGTTGAGAAAACAGAACTGTTGAATCTCACTCGCAATAGGAATGTGATATTGCCTCTTACATTTGGTTCTACAATTCTACAAAGTACTAACAAGCATAAACACCTAGGTATCATTCTTCAATATGATTGCAAATGGGATGAGCACATAAAACATATAATGACCACTGTTACAATGTAAATTTCATGTCTAAAAAGCTACAAATATAAGTTAAGTAGAAAAGCTCTCGAAATCTTATACAAATCCTATATATTGCCACACTTCGATTATGCCGACATTGTCTGGGATAATTGTACTGAGACGCAGTCGCAGCATCTGGAAAATTTGCACCTGGAAGCTCTAAGAATCATTACAGGCACTGTTCGTGGAACAAACCATCAAAATTTATACAAAGAGTCTGGATTGTGCCCATTAAAGGAAAGAAGAAAACGGCATAAACTAATACAGTACTATAAAATGATTAATGGCTAGCGCCTAAACCCCAATTATTTAGTACATCTTATTCCCTCTCTAGTCTCTGACAGAAACCCTCACCACAGGCGAAGGCCTCTAGAACGCACAGTAATGAAATCTAAGACAGAGTTATATAAAAAATCGTTCGTCCCATCCGCAACTCAATTATGGAATGCACTACCTGACTACATTAAATCTAGCAACTCCTTGAGTCAACTGAAACGATATCTGTCTATTGATGACGCTATAGTTCCACCATATTACTACTTTGGTAAAAGAAGAGAACAAGTAATTCACTGCCGGCTCCGTTTAGGTATGAGTGATCTAAAGAACGATATGGTTAACCGACATCTGATAATAATCCTTCTTGTAGCTGTGGCAATGGAAGAGAAACAGCAGAACACTATTTGTTATTCTGTCCCCTATTCAATATAGTTTGTGAAAATACAATTTTGACTCTTCCACAGAATTATACCCAATTACGTTTTCTTTTAGAAGGTAGCCGTAACACACCTTCAACCTGATGTGAATTCATTAATATTTGGAAAAGTACACCAGTTTATCCCCGAATCGAACCGATTTCAGCCCTGACTTTCTCATTTAAAAAAAAAATAATCGTTTTTGCCTTTTTCATATTTTACTTTCTGTAACTTTATAGTTTGGCTCTTATTATTCATTATGATCCATTTCTTTACTTTTGCAATAAGAGGCTGACTGACAAGTCGATTGGCCCAAGACGTAGTTTACTGGATAGATAGTTTGTTTACTTACTGATTAGCCAACGTCATCGCTAAAATTAGTAAATCTTTTTTTCTGTTTAAGCGATCGATGTCATAGTGTCTTCGAAAGGGAAGAAAAACAATAACAGGAAATGAAAAAAAAATGAAAAGGGGAAAAGAAAAGGGGAAAAAAAGGGGAAAAAAGTTAAATCAAATTGAACTACCATAATTCAACACAATACTTATGGAAAAGATGGGTTCTACCCTAAACTACTTTACGTTATTGTATAAGTTTCTCTCGAGTTTGTAAAGTGTTCACATATTCTTGTTGATGATGTGATTGCTGCTTCCACTCCCTTCCTCCCATTTCCATGTTATTCATTTTATTTTTCTGCTACTGTGTCTCTTTTTCGGCTCTTTTTTGCTTTTTTTTTGTGGTCTCTTTTTGTTTTTCTTTTTCAATGTTTCCTTAAAAAAAATCCCAAGCACGAAGTGAAATGTTTAGTATATTGTGAATGTATTTAACCGCCAATATATTGTAAATGTCAATTTTGAGCACAGTATAAGGGCTTGTTGTTGCTCATTCGTCCTGTCAATAATGAAGGTATTCTGTTCATTTGTTTCTGAAATAAAGTTATTTAAACCAAAATCGAAACACGTAGACCAAATGCTTTATTTTCAGAGCCAATTGCGCAATAGATTTTAAATCGAATTGTTTAAAGCTTAAGTCAACAACATTCTAAACGATTTTCATGCTGCATGGAACTAACACTTCTTTAAGATCTTGATCATTCCATATGCCCAGTCTTCTTTCTTTCACAACCTCCCTCTGAAATGGAGAGAGTGTGGAAGCAATATGTTGTTAAATCTCGCAAAAGATGATGTCACCTTTTTTCTTTCCCCACTGTTTTTTTTTTTTTGTCTATGTTTTTAAGCTATGTACGTATCGATGTATATCTTGATTCTTTTTTGTGTGTTTGTTTTTGTTCCTGCTTTTAAAAAACTGTTTA
>JAFLJL010000626.1:47466-62746 GCA_018398815.1 Conus ventricosus | reverse complement strand
GTGTGTGTGTGTTGGCCTGTGTTTGTTAGCGTTTGGATTTGTTTTCTTGGATTTCCTTTTCCGTATTGCGTTTCCGCTGTCGTTTTTGTTTCTTTAGTGCTTTGTTTGATTGTTTTGCCCTTGGCTTTTGGATTTTGAGCTTTGCCTTTTGCCATTTCCGTTTTGCATATTGCCTGTTACATTTTGCTTTTACGTTTTGCATTTTAGCCGTTTTGGATTTTGTACTATGCGTTTTCCCTTTCCAACAGAAGTGGTAAAAAAGCAAAATGAAAAACTGAAAACGCAAAACGGAAAGAATGATACAAAAAAAAGTGCAAAACCAAAAAGAAAAAAAAACGTCAAGCACAAACCACAAAACGCAAAACGAATAACGGAACAGACAAGATGCAAAATGCAAAAAGCATAACATTAAGCACATAATGCACAACGTCAAACTGAAAACGCAAAACACATGCGGAAAAACACTAAATCGAAAATACAAAACGCAAAATCGAAAATGCAAAAAGCAAAAAACACAGACCAGAAATGCACAATGTAAAACGCAAAGCACAGAACGCAAAGTGCAAATGAAAAAACGCATCACAGCAAAATAAAAAATTACAAAAAACAAAACAAAAAACAAAATATGCAAAAAGTAAAACATAAAAAGCAAAACAGAAGGCGCAAAACGCAAAAAACAAGCGCAAAATGGAAAACGCAAAATGCGTTTAACCTTTTGCGTTTAGCGTTTTCAGCAAAACGTAAAATTAAATTAAAAAAGAAAAAACGAATACCACAAAGCGTCAAAAGCAAAATGGAAAATAGCAACCGGAAAACATAATGCGGAACGAAAGAAAGAAGACTGGCATATGGAAATGATCAAGATCTTAAAGAATGTTAGTTCAATGCAGCATGAATATCGTTTAGATTGTTGTTGACTTAAGCTTTAAACAATTCGATTAAAATCTATTGCGCAATTGGCTCGAAAAATTAAAGCATTTGATCTACTTGTTTCGATTTTGCACTTATATATAAGAAATTTAGCTAGCATAATAATGAAATTAAAATATAAAAAAAAAACGGTGATCTATTCCAAAAATAACGATATCTCGTGTCATTTTGATGTAAGTTGTGTTTCAGCATTTTTCATTAAATAACTTTTCAACTACTTTCCAAAAAGTTGAGCGTGCTTGCACATTTTTTTCTTTCCCTATTATTACAACCTTCTTCTGTGAAACGTCATCGTGTCCATTCATGCCTACTTTGCGTGGCTTTCATACTCTACTTGGGACTTTTTTTCCCGTGTTAATTTTCAGACTGTAATGAGAATATTTCTTATTTTTCGACCTTTTCTTTCTTTTTTTCCTCTGAAACGTCGGGCGACACAATCAACACCCTTATTTTTAAAAGTCATTTGCACTCAGTGCTCGCTTGCGACACCTTTTTAACGTATTTTTCAGATCGCTCATGCAGAGATTCTGAACACATTTTGTTCATATTTATATTTGTTTAATAATATGTGTTTTGTGTGCAACAGACTGTGGGAAGCAGTGCGTCAATGTACTAAATAAGGATTATTGTTATATAAGCTGTGATTTATGGAAGAACTAGGCTTCATTCTTGTTTCCCATCGTCGTTTGTTCCACGCTTTGTATACTTGAAATGTTTTTTCAATGACCATGGAACTATTGCGTCCTTAAATTGTCAAGGTCTAGGAGACATACGTCTTTCACGATTTAAAACAGCAAAATTATTTAGTTTACTGTCTACAGAACACCCACTTTGCCAATAAAGTTGAGAAATACGTAGCTGCAGAATGGGGCTAACAAATGCTTATTTGCCTCATATCGGTCAAATTCCAGAGGTTTGGTTTTGCGTTTTTTGTTTGCCATTTGGGTTTTCTGTTTTGCGTTTGATTGTTTGCATTTTCCTCCTTTGCGTTTTGCGTTTTCCATTTGCATTTGCGTTTTCAGTTTTCGTGGGTTTTGTGTGTGTGTGTGTGTGTGTGTGTGTGTGTGTGTGTGTGTGTGTGTGGGTGCGGTTTTTTGCATTTTGTGTATTTTGTTTAGATTTCTTTGGATTTCCAATTGCGTTTACGTTTTGCCATTTCTGGTTTACATTTTGCTTGTTGCAATCTTGCAGTTTGCGGTTTGTATTTTTTTCCTTTTATGGTATGTAATTTTTCCTATGCGTTTTGTTATGTTTTTTCGTTTTCCATTTCCGTGTTGTGTTTTGCCTTTTGTGTTTATATTTTGTACTTTGCATTTTTCTTTTGTATTTTTTGTTTTTTCGTTTTCCGTTTGAGTTCGCTTTTTTTTTTTTTTTTTGGTTTTGCTATGTGTGTACATTTTCTATTTTGCTGTTCATATCTTGAATTTTCTGTTTGGGAATGTTTTGGGGTTTCGCGTTTTTTGCTTTGTGTTTTGCGTTTTGCATTTTGTTTTGTGGTTTTACATTTTGCGTTGTCCCTTTCGCGTTAGTAGTGTGTGTGTGTGTGTGTGTGTGTGTGTGTGTGTGTGTGTGTGTGTGTGTGTGTGTGTTTTAATTCTGTTTTGTACTTTGCGTTTCATGGTCTACATTTTCTCTTTCCAATGTCCGCTTGTGTGTGTGTGTGTGTGTGTGTGTGTGTGTGTGTGTGTGGTGTGTGTGTGTGTGTGTGTGTGCCTGTGTGTTTGTTAGCGTTTTGGATTTGTTTTCTTTGGATTTCCTTTTTCCGTATTGCGTTTTCCGCTGTTTTTTGTTTCTTTAGTGCTTTGTTTGATTGTTTTGCCCTTGGCTTTTGATTTTGGCTTTGCCTTTTGCCATTCCGTTTTGCATATTCCTGTTACATTTGCTTTTTACGTTTGCATTTTAGCCTGTTTTGGATTTTGTACTATGCGTTTTCCCTTCCAACAGAAAGCTAAAAAAGCAAAATGAAAAACTGAAAACGCAAAACGGAAAGAATGATACAAAAAAGTGCAAAACCAAAAGAAAAAAAAAAGTCAAGCACAAACCACAAAACGCAAAACGAATAACGGAACAGACAAGATGCAAAATGCAAAAAGCATAACATAAAACACATAATGCACAACGTCAAACTGAAAATGCGAAACACATGCGGAAAAACACTAAATCGAAAATACAAAACGCAAAATCCAAAAGGCAAAAAGCAAAAAACACAGACCAGAAATGCACAATGTAAAACGCATAGCACCGAACGCAAAGTGCAAATGAAAAAACGCATCACAGCAAAAGACAAAAATACAAATTACAAAAAACAAAACAAACAAAAACAACAACAAAAACAACCCTGCAAAGAATGCAAAACGTAAAATGCAAAACGCAAAAACGAAAAGGCAAAACAACAAACGTACAACACAAAAGGGAAAAGGCAAAACGGAAAAGAAAAAAATTAAAATGGAAGAGAGAAAACAAAAAAACTAAAATTGCAATGAGCAACGGCAAAATGTTAACGTGGAGCTCAAAACCCAAAAAGGAAAACATAAAACGCAAAACAGATCATGCAAAATGTAAAATACAAAACTCAAAACGTAGATAAACGCAAAAAAAACCCAAAAAAGCGAGAACAAGAAAAACAAAACAAAAGAAAACAAAATATGCAAAAAGTAAAACATAAAAAGCAAAACAGAAGGCGCAAAACGGAAAACGCAAGCGCAAAATGGAAAACGCAGAATGCGTTTAACCTTTTGTTTTTAGCGTTTTCAGCAAAACGTAAAATTAAATTAAAAAGAAAAAACGAATACCACAAAACGTCAAAAGCAAAATGGAAAATAGCAAACGGAAAACATAATGCGGAACGAAAAACGAGAAAGCCATTACTGGAGTTTTGATTTCTGCTCTTGCGTTTTGTGTTTTGCAGTTTTTGTTTAGTTTGTGTTTTTCTTTTGCGTTTTTACGGTTTGCAAAATGTACAATGTTTTGCAAATTCCAGTGCGCCAAGTCATATTAGCTTCATTTCTGTAAGTTCTATAAACAGTTAATGACATACGTCCTAAACAGTTTTTTTAAAGCAGGAACAAAAACAAACACACAAAAAAGAATCAAGATACGTATACATCGATACGTACATAGCTTAAAAAACATAGACAAAAAAAAAACAGTGGGAAAGAAAAAAGTTGACATCATCTTTTGCGAGATTTAACAACATATTGCTTCCTCACTCTCTCCATTTCAGAGGGAGGTTGTGAAAGAAAGAAGACTGGGCATATGGAAATGATCAAGATCTTAAAGAAGTGTTAGTTCCATGCAGCATGAAAATCGTTTAGAATGTTGTTGACTTAAGCTTTAAACAATTCGATTTAAAATCTTTGCGCAATTGGCTCTGAAAAATTAAAGCATTGGTCTACGTGTTTCGATTTGGTTTAAATAACTTATTTCAGAAACAAATGAACAGAATACCTTCATTATTGACAGGACGAATGAGCAACAACAAGCCCTTATACTGTGCTCAAATTGACATTTACAAATATATTGGCGGTTAAATACATTCACAATATACTAAACATTTCACTTCGTGCTTGGGATTTTTTTAAGGAAACATTGAAAAAGAAAAACAAAAACAGACCACAAAAAAAAAGCAAAAAAGAGCCGAAAAAGAGACACAGTAGCAGAAAAATAAAATGAATAACATGGAAAATGGGAGGAAGGGAGTGGAAGCAGCAATCACATCATCAACAAGAACACTTTACAAACTCGAGAGAAACTATACAATAACGTAAAGTAGTTTAGGGTAAACCCAGTCTTTTCCATAAGTATTTGTTGAATTATGGTAGTTCAATTTGATTTAACTTTTTTCCCTTTTTTTCCCCTCTTTTCTTTTCCCCTTTTCATTTTTTTTTTTCATTTCCTGTTATTGTTTTTCTTCCTTTCGAAGACACTATGACATCGATCGCTTAAACAGAAAAAAGATTTACTAATTTTAGCGATGACGTTGGCTAATCAGTAAGTAAACAAACTATCTATCCAGTAAACTACGTCTGGCCAATCGAGTTGTCAGTCAGCCTCTTATTGCAAAAGTAAAGAAATGGATCATAATGAATAAATAAGAGCCAAACTATAAAAGTTACAGAAAGTAAAATATGAAAAAGGCAAAAAACGATTTTTTTTTTAAATGAGAAAGTCAGGGCTGAAATCGGTTCGATTCGGAGATAAACTGTGTACTTTTCCAAATATTAATGAATTCACATCAGGTTGAAGGTGTGTCACGGCTACCTTCTAAAAGAAAACGTAATTGGGTAAAATCTGTGGAAGAATCAAAATTGTATTTCACAAACTATATTGAATAGGGGACAGAATAACAAATAGTGTTCTGCTGTTTCTCTTCCATTGCCACAGCTACAAGAAGGATTATTATCCAGATGTCGGTTAACCATATCGTTCTTTAGATCACTCATACCTAAACGGAGCCGGCAGTGAATTACTTGTTCTCTTCTTTTACCAAAGTAGTAATATGTGGAACTATAGCGTCATCAATAGACAGATATCGTTTCAGTTGACTCAAGGAGTTGCTAGATTTAATGCAGTCAGGTAGTGCATTCCATAATTGAGTTGCGGATGGACGAACGACTTTTTTATATAACTCTAGTCTTAGATTCAATACTGTGCGTTCTAGAGGCCTTCGCCTGTGGTGAGGGTTCTGTCAGAGACTAGAGAGGAATAAGATGTACTAAATAATTGGGGTTTAGGCCATTAATCATTTTATAGTACTTGTATTAGTTTATGCGTTTTCTTCTTTCCTTTAATGGGCACAATCCAGACTCTTTGTATAAATTTTGATGGTTTGTTCCACGAACAGTGCCTGTAATGATTCTTAAGCTTCCAGGTGCAAATTTCCAGATGCTGCGACTGCGTCTCAGTACAATTATCCCAGACAATGTCGGCATAATCGAAGTGTAGCAATATATAGGATTTGTATAAGATTTCGAGAGCTTTTCTACTTAACTTATAATTTGTAGCTTTTTAGACATGAAATTTACATTGTAACAGTGGTCATTATATATGTTTTATGTGCTCATCCCATTTGCAATCATATTGAAAAATGATACCTAGGTGTTTATGCTTGTTAGTACTTTGTAGAAGTGTAGAACCAAATGTAAGAGGCAATATCACATTCCTATTGTGAGTGAGATTCAACAGTTCTGTTTCTCAACGTTAAATTTTACTTTCCAAGTTTTAGCCCATGAGTTTATCTTTTCCAAGTCAGCATTAAGTATTTCAGCGCGGAGATTGGATTATCGAGTGATAAATACATGCTCGTGTCATCAAAAAAGTTTGATGTTGGACTGGATTTCATTTACAATATCATTGATATAATATAAGAAACAGAGCGGCCTAGTACTGAACCTGTGGGACACCAGAAGGAATTCTCTTGTATACAGATTTTTTCGCCTTTTATGGTAACTGCTTGAGTACGATTTAATATATAATCAGTAAACCATTCATGTAATTTACCTCGTAATGCCAATGGCTTTCATTTATGCAGGAGACCTTTGTGGCTGACACGATCAAAAGCTTTGGAAATGTCAAGGAAAACGGCTTGCGTTGTTGTACCATTATCAAAAGAGGAACACAGATCATTATATATGCAGAGCAACTGATTGACGGTAGAGTCTCTAGGGATAAATCCAAACTGAGAAGATGAAATAGTTTTAGAGATAAAAAAATTAACACATGTTTGTGAATACATGTTTGTGAATACAATCTAAAAAGACTTTACCAACGCATCTAAGCAATGAAATCGGTCGATAATTATCACACTTCTCTTTGCAGCCTTTTTATGCAAAGGATTTACATGCGCAGTTTTCCATATCTTTGAAATTTGCCTTCATTTAAAGTTCTATGAAAAGACAGTCAGAGGGTTTAAAATAACTGGAAGGGATGCCAACAGTATTTTGTTGTGAATTAGTCAGGTCCTACGGCTTTGTTTTTGTCAAGGTTTCTAATGACATTTTCAACTTCAAAGGGAGTGAGTGTAATTTCATTAAGCTCAAGGTCAAGGAAATGGAATATCGGGCACTTCATCTCTTCATTCTCTATAGTAGACTGCTAATGAAGAAGTCATTGAAAATATCAGCTTTCTCTTTACTTGTGTGATATAAGATATTATCATGCATGATTGGTGGAATTTCGTTCTTTTAAGAAAAGATTTAACTAATTTCCACCAATTCTCTGTTTCCAAATTCATCTGAACTTAAAACTTAGTCTCTAATTCTTCTGTGTGTTCAAGCTTTCTTTGCTTTTCTCTGATAGGAAATAGTTTCGAAATTGTCGAAACTGAGCCAGTCTTCTGGTTTATTAGTCTGTTTAGCAATTTTGTGGATTTTCTGGCGTTCCCTCAATTAACAGGCGAATTCATCTGTCATCCAAGCTACATCTAATTAAGGATGAACAGTAATACTTCTAACGGCATACACTGTGTTGCTTTTTCTAATATAATATCTGAAAACATTTTTGTACTTTCATCAACTACATTTTATAAATTATTTCATCCCAGTTCAGCTCGTTAAGCAATTCGCAGAACCTGCCTATATTAAGTTTATTATAATTGAAGATCGTTTCTTCTGAATGATTGTTCTTTAACGACAGTGTTCTTGATATACACATGGAACACTGTGGTCACTACAAATAGCTGGCCAAACTCCGTCGATGTATAATATTGGGGCTCTGGGTGATAACTAAATCTAAACATGATTCTGTTAATTCAGTTATTCTCGTTGGTTCATTATTAACTGTACAAGCTGATAGCGATTAAGAATGTTTACAAATGGGTGACGGTATGTTTAAGAAGTCAGTATTGAAATCCCCCAGAATCAAAAATCTTAACGATGTGTTATTTGCTTTGTGAATACTTTCTTCTATCAGATCCCAATAGTTGGTGTTAGAACTTGGTTTTCGATAAAATGAACCAATTAATAAACTGTTTGTCCTAAGTTTTGTCTCTATATCCACGCAGCCTCGAGACCATCAACCTGCAGATCAACTCGAGGTTTGCAGTACAGATTATTTCTAACATAGATAGCAACACCGGCCATGTGGTCATAAGGTCTGTCACGCCTGATTGGAGATGAAAATTTGATATATGTATAGAACTGTCAGTAATGAATCAGAAAGCCAAGTCTCAGAAACAGTGACATCACATTTGTTATACTCTGCTTCCAATAAATCGATTTTGTTCACAATGCTTCTTGCGTTTACATGCACAACGTACAAATCTGTTTACACTTAGGCCCTGGGTTTGTTTCAATATCACCAGACAAAAGTAAGAGTATCCTTTTGATGAGGGGAAAATCATGTGCTCTATTTCTATTTTTGAAGTTGGGTCCATAGCAATCTAAAAAGGAACGTTTATTCAAAATACATTTATATTGTTGTAAGGGACGCCCTAATATGAAGAAGTGACAAACAAAGACAACATCACATTAAATGAACAGTGTAGGCATGTCATGAACAAAAATTGTAAAATGATGGTTTCATCAGGAACCATAATTTCTTACTGTTTGTGAGAGCTTTTACATAGTATAAACCAACCCTGGCGCGGTATATGTTTACATCAACACCCATTTATGTTACAGCACTCTGACGTATAGAGTGAAGGAATTTGCCAGGTCGTAGGAACTGCATATCATAAATATCCCTGTAACTCCCTTGGTAGAAAAAAAGTGTAGAAGGAAACATACTAAGAGCCATAAATATCCCTGTTTCTCTATGTAGAAAACAAACAAGCAAGCAAAGAAACAAGCAGTATAACAAAATTTCTAATGGGACAATACAAACTGTTACAAGTAGTAAAAGCGGTGATAATTTAGAAGTATAGATACAAGGGAAAAAATAAAGAAACCAGACAGTTTCCACATATAAGTAAAGAGACAACTCTGCACTGGCATGACCAAAAGGGAAGCATGCAGAAAACAAGTGGAAGAACACGAAATATACACATATGCAAAAACGTTTGTGTATAATACAAAGAAAAGTATATAAACCAATCAAAGACAATAAGACAAGCGCTGAAGAACAGTACTCATCCAACATGTCATTGCACTGCACAGCATGAAGCTGGCGCAGCAGCAACAGTTCAGTGAAAATGTTAAATATATGTTTCATTTTGTCCCCCTGTGTCAACGGTGTTAAAAAAATGACATAACTCACGGAAACAAACTACTTACAGACCTGTCAGTTCTTGTAGGGCATACTCTGAATTGTACATATAATCAACACATTCTCACAAGCACAAGTACAACGTAGTAGAGCGGAGAATATGGGCAGCTCAAGGTCGTTCATGACTGCCCTCGCCAACACGCTTCCCCGTAATTATCCCCCCCCCCCCCCCCCTTTTATTTGTTTCTTTGTTGTTGAACTACCAACATCCGCTCACTACTCTTAAACCTCACAAAACACCCAGCCATCGGTTCCCTGTTCCCTTGTACCTGCTACCACCCGCTCCCCCCCGCCCCCCCCCCCCCTCCCCCGCCCCCACTTCCCTCTACTTCACATGCACGCTCTTAAAAGTTTGCAAGCACGGCCCATGCGTTCTGCTTCAATTACTAACGTTCTCACGCTACTCTCGCCCTCTCTCTCTATCTCGCCACCCTCCCACCCCCACCACCACCACACATACACACTCGTGCGCGTGCGTGCACACAAACACACTCACATACACCCACACACGCGTGGGGAAAAAAAACGAAAACAAAAAAAACAAACACACACACACACACACACACACACACACACACACATACACACACACACACACACACACACACACACACCACACACACCTCCTCTCCCCTTCCCTCCCCTCCCCCTCCCTTCGTTCTTTTCTCTCACATACATACACACACACACGCGCGCGCGCGCGAGTGCATTACCACACACACGCGCGCGCGCAACGCGCGCATCTGTGTCTACGTCTATGCTTCATGGCAGGACCGTTGCTCACTTGTTAAAACCGACAACAAAGCATTTCAGGTCCTGTTGACCCAAATGCTCAGATTCATTTGTTATTTCTCCCATTATTGCTATTAAAACAACCGAAATAATGAGTTAAAAAAGGAACCAACAAAATATGTCAGTCAGACCAGAATATTACAGATCAGCCGCAAATATATACCAATACATCCGTCGAAAAACAGCAAACTCTCCGCCGCACATGTTACCATCACCAGACCACAATGTTCTTTATAACATTAAGGATACAATAATGATAAATATGATGAGTAATGATACTGTAGCGCTGAATGTCCAAACACAGTGACTGTAGAATGTTCACATCATTATGATGTCTATTACATATCAAGAAGATCACTGCCACAGTCCCTTAAGTCCCTGTACTTGCACAAAAGCATGGACACACGTGCAACGCACAAGCTTCACACACACACACACACACACACACACACACACACACACACACACACACACACACACACAGATAACACACACTCTCACCTTCTCACCCTCTCCCTTCTCCCTCACCTTTTCTCACCCCCAGCCTCTCTTTCCCCTCTCCCTCCCTCTCATCCCCCTCTCATCACCCCCCCCCCCCCTCCTCTCTCTCTCTCTCTCCTTCCTTCCATACCACGACACCTCGCACACGTTCACGCCATAAGAGAGAAACACACACACACACACACACACACACACACACACACACACACACACACACAACACACAAAGTTATGATGTACATCTAGTTCAACATTCCGAATTTTCTCAGTACAGTCGGTCAAAGTGAAACCAACCAACTCGGTACAATGTAATTGTTAAAGGCTCTTCATAACAACATACAATAGAGCAACATGACGGAATATGGGCATAGACATAAAAATGTTAATGTCGGTGTATATAATTGTAGCAGATTCCCCTTTGACCTTGCACACAAACATGCTTACTAACAGGACTCACACTCAAACACACCAAATGGACACTCGCACCCAAAGCATACAATCGTTTACATTCATATACATCATACACATTACGTATACACCCAGATACACGCCCATAAACATCCAGATACATACATACATCATACATACATACATACATACATACAACAACATACATACATACATACATGCATACATGCAGCACACGTACATACATTCATACATACTAACAATGCATACATGTAACATATTGACATACACACACACACACACATACATACATACATACATACATACATACATACATACATACATACACACATACATACATACTCATGTACACATACACTCAACATACACCCAACACATAGGTCATAACGCACACCGTCACATATACATATACATGAACATAGCCCAGCATATACACTCAATGCTTCATTCCCTCCCCTCCCTCTAACCTGTATCCTATCACCCCAACCCACTACCCCTAATCCGCCACCTGTCTCTCCCCATACATCCCTCCCATTCACCCACTCTCTAGCCCTCGCATACTCACATGGTCACATAATCTTGTAAGTCGGACAGGGTAATTAATTCCAGAAATCACATAATCCCAGATATCAAATAGTCCACAGAAATCACATAGATCCACGAATGTTCCATGAATGTTCTGAGAAACCCACCAACGGGACGGTTTCTATAAACTCTGCATTTCGTCGTCACACACAGTTTAATAACTTACATTCCAGTTCGTTCACACACAGCTGACTGTCTGCAGACGAATGGAATTCATCACTGGCACAACAGTTCCAGTTCCCGTCGTGGTGACTCTTTGAGTGTTGGCACCCTTTTTCACAAAAATAACACCGTCCCGTGTCCACGTGGTCTTGTATAAATTTGTTCCTTTTCAGCATTCTGCAGTGGCAGCGATTTCCGAACGGATCCTCGTAAGATCCTCGGTAGAGAAGCCACTACAGAACACTGAACCCGTGGGAAGATTCTGAACCACGGGATATCCTTCTTGGGTCAAGATTTGATAATTTTTTCTGGCAGCCATACTTTCTGTTGTGCTTATATGAAGAAAACTCACCAAGATGGCTCTGGTAAAACTGTCGTTTGCTGATGGTTTTCTCCCACACGATGAAACGTTCTATGGCTGAATCAGTAACTCCACACCTATCTCACTGGCAATCTTCTGCATAATAGCGTCTTATTCTCGCCCTCTATCTCATGTATCCCGGTAATCCTGACTGACGTTCTTCTGCTGTACTGTTCAAGATCATCCACCTTGTCTTTAAGAGCGTGATCTCGCGATCTTTTTCCAACAGTTGTTCTTTGAGAGCAGCTTATTCTTTTTTCATGATCTCTGTTTACTACCTGTCTTGCGACACTGGAGGCTAATAACCCCCACAAAATCAGATCGCTCAAAATAGTTCAGGGTCTCTTTTAAAGAATCTACATCGTCACCCCTTCTGAAATCCTGCTTTGATACCTCCATAACAGTGCAGTTAAAAGTCCTGCGTTGATGATAGTGCTATCTGACTCTGACTCTGCAAAACTACCGTCCTGTGCCCCACACTGTCTGTACCTGTCTCTTCTCGTCGTCTTGCTGAAGAGGGGAGCTGGCTGTCCTTTATCACGGTCCTCAACATCACTATACGAGTTGTTTAAGGACAAGCACGACTGGAAAATGGTATGAAACAGTGAACAGTGTAACCGCTCCACGATGAAGCACACAAGATGGCCGACGAACAGTCGTTGTATTGAGTGCCAGGCAGAAAAAACATAAGTTTCTTAAGTTTTTTTTTTCTTTCTTTTTTTTTTTCCTTTTTTTTTTAACTTCGAACACAGCAAGTGTTCAAACAACAATATCTTAACACAACATAAACATACGTTGCAGTCATAATCGCACGGGTTTAAATACTGTTGACTCGGATGTACAAACGAAGCGCACAACACAAAGATACATTCCTAGACGAACATTTGATAAATGTTAAAGGTCCGTGAAGAATGGCCATTCTAACATCACAGTTTCGTCTAACACATATTCACAGTCAAAATCACAATTCACTGATTTCACCACTGCATTGCAACACTACACAATTCAATTTCGTTGGACGAGCACACACTGTTCAGCATCCACCCGCCTTGACCTTTTTTGTGTTTCGATTTGCACTTATATATATGAAATTTAGCTAGCATAATAATGAAATTAAAAACCAGACACGGTGATCTATTCCAAAAATAACGAATCTCGTGTCATTTATGATGTAAGTTGTGTTTCAGCATTTTCATTAAATAACTTTTCAACTACTTTCCAAAAGTTTTGAGCGTGCTTGCACATTTTTTTTTTTCCCTATATTATTATTTACAACCCTTCCTGTGAAACGTCAACGTGTCCATTCATGTCTACTTTGCGTGGCTTTTCATGCTCTACTTGGGACTTTTTGCCTTTTGTCTTCTTGGTTTTGTGTTTTCCATTTCTACTTTCACGTTTTTGTTTTCTTTTTCGTTTTGTATTTTCCAGTTTGCATTTCACATTTGTATCTAATTTGTGAGTGTGTGTGTGTGTGTGTGTGTGTGGTGTGTGTGTAGTGGCGTGTGTATGTGTGTGTGTGTGTGTGTGTGTGTGTGTGTGTGGTGTGTGTGTGGCCTGTGTGTTTGTTAGCGTTTGGATTTGTTTTCTTTGGATTTCCATTTTCCGTATTGCGTTTCCGCTGTCGTTTTTGTTACTTAGTGCTTTGTTTGATTGTTTTGCCCTTGGCTTTGGATTTTGAGCTTTGCCTTTTGCATTATCCGTTTGCATATTGCCTGTTACATTTTGCTTTTTACGTTTGCATTTTAGCCTCTTATGTTTTGGATTTTGTACTATGCGTTTTCCCTTCCAACAGAAGTGGTAAAAAGCAAAATGAAAAACTGAAAACGCAAAACGGAAAGAGATACAAAAAAAAGTGCAAAACCAAAAAAAAAAAAAACGTCAAGCACAAACCACAAAACGCAAAACGAATAACGAACAGACAAGATGCAAAATGCAAAAAGCATAACATTAAGCACATAATGCACAACGTCAAACTGAAAACGCAAAACACATGCGGAAAAACACTAAATCGAAAATACAAAACGCAAAATCGAAAAGGCAAAAAGCAAAAAACACAGACCAGAAATGCACAATGTAAAACGCAAAGCACAGAACGCAAAGTGCAAATGAAAAAACGCATCACAGCAAAATAAAAAATTACAAAAAACAAAACAAAAAACAAAATATGCAAAAAGTAAAACATAAAAAGCAAAACAGAAGGCGCAAAACGCAAAAAACAAGCGCAAAATGGAAAACGCAAAATGCGTTTAACCTTTTGCGTTTAGCGTTTTCAGCAAAACGTAAAATTAAATTAGAAAGAAAAAACGAATACCACAAAGCGTCAAAAGCAAAATGGAAAATAGCAAACGGAAAACATAATGCGGAACGAAAGAAAGAAGACTGGGCATATGGAAATGATCAAGATCTTAAAGAAGTGTTAGTTCAATGCAGCATGAATATCGTTTAGATTGTTGTTGACTTAAGCTTTAAACAATTCGATTTAAAATCTATTGCGCAATTGGCTCTGAAAAATTAAAGCATTTGATCTACTTGTTTCGATTTTGCACTTATATATATGAAATTTAGCTAGCATAATAATGAAATTAAAATATAAAAAAAAACGGTGATCTATTCCAAAAATAACGATATCTCGTGTCATTTTGATGTAAGTTGTGTTTCAGCATTTTTCATTAAATAACTTTTCAACTACTTTCCAAAAAGTTTGAGCGTGCTTGCACATTTTTTTTCTTTCCCTATTATTACAACCTTCTCTGTGAAACGTCATCGTGTCCATTCATGCCTACTTTGCGTGGCTTTTCATACTCTACTTGGGGACTTTTTTTCCCGTGTTAATTTTCAGACTGTAATGAGAATATTTCTTATTTTTCGACCTTTTCTTTCTTTTTTCCTCTGAAACGTCGGTCGACACAATCAACACCCTTATTTTTAAAAGTCATTTGCACTCAGTGCTCGCTTGCGACACCTTTTTACGTATTTTTCAGATCGCTCATGCAGAGATTCTGAACACATTTGTTCATATTTATATTTGTTAATAATATGTGTTTGTGTGCAACAGACTGTGGGAAGCAGTGCGTCAATGTACTAAATAAGGATTATTGTTATATAAGCTGTGATTTATGGAAGAACTAGGCTTCATTCTTGTTTCCCATCGTCGTTTGTTCCACGCTTTGTATACTTGAAATGTTTTTTCAATGACCATGGAACTATTGCGTCCTTAAATTGTCAAGGTCTAGGAGACATACGTCTTTCACGATTTAAAACAGAAAAATTATTCAGTTTACTGTCTACAGAACACCCACTTGCAATAAATTTGTACTGC
>JAFLJL010000626.1:22500-46466 GCA_018398815.1 Conus ventricosus | reverse complement strand
GGACGTATGTCATTAACTGTTTATAGAACTTACAGAAATGAAGCTAAATATGACTTGGCGCACTGGAATTTGCAAAACATTGTACTTTTTTGCAAACCGAAAACGCAAAAGAAAAACACAAAACAAACAAAAACTGCAAAACACAAAACGCAAGAGCAGAAATCAAAACTCCAGTAATGGCTTTCTCGTTTTTCGTTCCGCATTATGTTTTCCGTTTGCTTTTTTCCATTTTGCTTTTGACGCTTGTGGTATTCGTTTTTTTCTTTTAAATTTTAAATTTTACGTTTTGCTGAAAACGCTAAACACAAAAGGTTAAACGCATTTTGCGTTTCCCATTTTGCGCTTGCGTTTTCCGTTTTGCGCCTTCTGTTTTGCTTTTTATGTTTTACTTTTTGCATATTTTGTTTTCTTTTGTTTTGTTTTTCTTGTTCTCGCTTTTTTTGGGTTTTTTTTGCGTTTATCTACGTTTTGAGTTTTGTATTTTACATTTTGCATGATCTGTTTTGCGTTTTATGTTTTCCTTTTTGGGTTTTGAGCTCCACGTTAACATTTTGCCGTCGCTCATTGCCATTTTATTTTTTTTTGTTTTCTCTCTTCCATTTTAATTTTTTTTCTTTCCGTTTTGCCTTTTCCCTTTTGTGTTGTACGTTTGTTGTTTTGCCTTTTCCGTTTTTGCGTTTTGCATTTTGCGTTTTGCGTTCTTTGCAGGGTTGTTTTTGTTGTTTTTGTTTGTTTTGTGTTTTGTAATTTTGTATTTTTGTCTTTTGCTGTGATGCGTTTTTTTCATTTGCACTTTGCTTCTGTGCTATGCGTTTTACATTGTGCATTTCTGGTCTGTTTTTTTTTGCTTTTTGCCTTTTGGATTTTGCGTTTTGTATTTTCGATTTAGTGTTTTTCCGCATGTGTCTTGCGTTTTCAGTTTGACGTTGTGCATTATGTTTTTTTTAATGTTATGCTTTTTTGCTTTTTGCATCTTGTCTGTATTCGTTTTGCGTTTTGTGGTTTGTGCTTGACTTTTTTCTTTCTTTTTGGTTTTGCACTTTTTTGTATCATTCTTTCCGTTTTGGCGTTTTCAGTTTTTCATTTTCCTTTTTGTGGTTTCTGTTGGAACCCTTTCCATAGTACAAAATCCAAAACATAAGAGGCTAAAATGCAAAACGTAAAAAGCAAAATGTAACAATGAATATGCAAAACGGAATTGGCAAAAGGCAAAGCTCAAAATCCAAAAGCCAAGGGCAAAACAATCAAACAAAGCACTAAAGGCAAAACAAAAAACGACAGCGGAAAACGCAATACGGAAAAAGGAAATCCAAAGAAAACAAATCCCAAAACGCTAACAAACACACAGGCACACACACACACACACACACACACACACACACACACACAACACACACACCACACAAGCGGGCATCGGAAAGAGGAAAATGTAGACCATGAAAAGCAAAGTACAAAACAGAATTAAAACACACACACACACACACACACACACACACACACTAACGCGAAAGGGACAACGCAAAATGTAAAACACAAAACAAAATGCAAAACGCAAAACACAAAGCAAAATACGCGCAACCCAAAACATTCCCAAACAGAAAATTCAAGATGTGAACAGCAAAATAGAAAATGTACACACATAGCAACCAAAAAAAAAAAAGGCGAACTCAAACGGAAAACGAAAAAAAAAAAAAAAAAAAAAAAAAAAGAAAAATGCAAAGTACAAAATATAAAACACAAAAGGCAAAACACAAAACGGAAAATGGAAAACGAAAAAACATAACAAAACGCATAGGAGAAATTACTTACCATAAAAGGAAAAAAATACAAACCGCAAACTGCAAGATGCAACAAGCAAAATGTAAACCAGAAATGGCAAAACGTAAACGCAATTGGAAAATCCAAAGAAATCTAAAAACAAAATACACAAAATGCAAAAACCGCACACACACACACACACACACACACACACACACACACCACACACACACACAAAACCCACGAAAAACTGAAAACGCCAAATGCAAAATGGAAAACGCAAAACGCAAAGGAGAAAAATGCAAAAAATCAAACGCAAAACAGAAAACCCAAATGGCAAAACAAAAACGAAAAAACCAAAAATGCAAAACGCTACACCTCTGGAATTTGACCGATATGAGGCAAATAAGCATTTGTAGCCCCATTCTGCAGTTACGTATTTCTCAACTTTATTGGCAAAGTGGGTGTTCTGTAGACAATAAACTGAATAATTTTGCTGTTTTAAATCGTGAAAGACGTATGTCTCCTAGACCTTGACAATTTAAGGACGCAATAGTTCCATGGTCATTGAAAAAACATTTCAAGTATACAAAGCGTGGAACAAACGACGATGGAAACAAGAATGAAGCCTAGTTCTTCCATGAATCACAGCTGAAAACATTTTTGTACTTTCATCAACTACATCGTTATAAATTATTTCATCCCAGTTCAGCTCGTTAAGCAATTCGCAGAACCTGCCTATATTAAGTTTATTATAATTGAAGATCGTTCTTCTGAATGATTGTTCTTTAACGACAGTGTTCTTGATTATAGCACATGGAACACTGTGGTCACTACAAATAGCTGGCCAAACTTCCGTCGATTGTATAATATTGGGGCTCTGGGCGATAGCTAAATCTAAACATGATTCTGTTAATTCAGTTATTCTCGTTGGTTCATTTATTAGCTGTACAAGCTGATAGCGATTAAGAATGTTTACAAAGTGGGTGACGGTATGTTTAAGAAGTCAGTATTGAAATCCCCCAGAATCAAAATCTTAACGATGTGTTATTTGCTTTGTGAATACTTTCTTCTATCAGATCCCAATAGTTGGTGTTAGAACTTGGTTTTCGATAAAATGAACCAATTAATAAACTTGTTTGTCCTAGTTTTGTCTCTATCCACGCAGCCTCGAGACCATCAACCTGCAGATCAACTCGAGGTTTGCAGTACAGATTATTTCTAACATAGATAGCAACACCGCCATGTGGGTCATAAGGTCTGTCACGCCTGATTGGAGGATGAAAATTTGATATATGTATAGAACTGTCAGTAATGGAATCAGAAAGCCAAGTCTCAGAAACAGTGATAATATCACATTTGTTATACTCTGCTTCCAATAAATCGATTTTGTTCACAATGCTTCTTGCGTTTACATGCACAACGTACAAATCTGTTTTACACTTAGGCCCTGGGTTTGTTTCAATATCACCAGACAAAAGTAAGAGTATCCTT
This sequence comes from Conus ventricosus, assembly GCA_018398815.1. Taxonomy (NCBI): domain Eukaryota; kingdom Metazoa; phylum Mollusca; class Gastropoda; order Neogastropoda; family Conidae; genus Conus; species Conus ventricosus. Next base: position 43,214 of record JAFLJL010000626.1, on the reverse strand, counting down.
TTGATCAGGGAAAATCATGTGTCTTATTTCTATTTTTGAAGTTGGGTCCATAATCTAAAAAGGAACGTTTATTCAAAATACATTTATATTGTTGTAAGGGACGCCCTAATATGAAGAAGTGGACAAACAAAGACAACATCACATTAAATGGACAGTGTAGGCATGTCATGAACAAAAATTGTAAAATGATGGTTTCATTCAGAAACCATAATTTCTTACTGTTTGAGAGCTTTTACATAGTATAAACCAACCCTGGCGCGGTATATGTTTACATCAACACCCATTTATGTTACAGCACTCTGACGTATAGAGTGAAGGAATTTGGCCAGGGTCGGTAGGAACTGCACATCATAAATATCCCTGTAACTCCCTTGGTAGAAAAAAGTGTCAGAAGGAAACATACTAAGAGTCATAAATATCCCTGTTTCTCTATGTAGAAAACAAACAAGCAAGCAAAGAAACAAATAGAAAAAAAAAAGAAAGAAAAGGAAAAAAAAAGTCAAGAAAAAAGCAACAAGCAGTATAACAAAATGTCTAATGGACAATACAAACTGTTACAAGTAGTAAAAGCGGTGATAATTTAGAAGTATAGATACAAGGAAAAAATAAAAGAAACCAGACAGTTTCACAATATAAGTAAAGAGACAACTCTGCACTGGCATGACCAAAAAGGGAAGCAGTGCAGAAAACAAGTGGAAGAAACACGAAATATACACATATGCAAAAACGTTTGTGTATAATACAAAGAAAAGTATATAAACCAATCAAAGACAATAAGACAAGCGCTGAAGAACAGTACTCATCCAACATTGTCATTGCACTGCACAGCATGAAGCTGGCGCAGCAGCAACAGTTCAGTGAAAATGTTAAATATTATGTTTTCATTTTGTCCCCCTGTGTCAACGGTGTTAAAAATGACATAACTCACGGAAACAAACTACTTACAGACCTGTCATGTTCTTGTAGGGCTTACTCTGAAGTTGTACATATAATCAACACATTCTCACAAGCACAAGTACAACATTAGCGGAGAATATGGGCAGCTCAAGGTCGTTCATGACCGCCCTCGCCAACACGCTTCCCCGAAATTACCCCCCCCCCCCCCCCCCCCCCCCCTTTTTTTTGTTTCTTTGTTGTTGAACTCCAACATCCGCTCACTACTCTTAAACCTCACAAAACACCCAGCCATCGTTCCCTTGTTCCCTATGTACCTGCTACCACCCGCTCCCCCCCCCCCCCCCCCCCCCCCCCCCCACTTCCCTCTACTTCACATGCAACCTCTTAAAAGTTTGCATGCACGCCCATGCGTTCTGCTTCAATTACTAACGTTCTCACGCTCTCTCGCCCTCTCTCTCTATCTCGCCACCCTCCCACCCCCCACCACCACCACACATACACACTCGTGCGAGTGCGTACACACAAACACACTCACATACACCCACACACGCGTGGGGAAAAAAAACAAAAACAAAAAAACAAACACGCACACACACACACACACACACACACACACACACACACACACACCTCCCTCTCCCCTTCCCTCCCCCTCTCCCTCCCCTCGTTCTCTTCTCTCACATACATACACACACACACGCGCGCGCGCGCGAGTGCATTACACACACACGCGCGCGCGCACGCGCGCATCTGTTCCTACGTCTATGTCTTCATGGCAGGACCGTTGCTCACTTGTTAAAACCGACAACAAAGCATTTCAGGTCCTGTTTGACCCAAATGCTCAGATTCATTTGTTATTTTTCCCATTTTGCTATTAATACAACCGAAATAATGAGTTGAAAAAGGGAACCAACAAATATGTCAGTCAGACCAGAATATTACAGATCAGGCCGCAAATATATACCAATAATCCGTCGAAAAAACAGCAAACTCTCCGCCGCACATGTTACATCACCAGACCACAATGTTCTTAATAACATTAAGGATACAATAATGATAAATATGATGAGTAATTGATACTGGTAGCGCTGAATGTCCAAACACAGTGACTGTAGAATGTTCACATCATTATTGATGTCTATATACAATCAAGAGATCAGCTGCACAAGTCCCTTAGTCCCTGTACTTGCACATAAAGCATGGGACACACGTGCAACGCACAAGCTTCACACACACACACACACACACACACACACACCAGATACACACACTCTCACCTTCTCACCCTCTCCCTTCTCCCTCACCTTTTCTCACCCCTCCGCCTCTCTTTCCCCTCTCCCTCCCCTCTCATCCCCCTCTCATCACCCCCCCCCCCCCTCTCTCTCGCTCTCTCCTTCCCATACACACGGACACGCTCGCACACGTTCACGCCATGAAGAGAAAACACACACACACACACACACACACACACACACACACACACAAAGCTATGATGGTACATCTAGTTCAACATTCCGAATTTTTCTCAGTACAGTCGGTCAAAGTGAAACCAACCAACTCGGGTACAATGTTCACAAGCATATGCAAACCGAAAGTAACATCCGTTATTGTTAAAGGCTCTTCATAACAACATACAATAGAGCAACATGACGGAATATGGGCATAGACATAAAAATGTTAATGTCGGTGTATATAATTGTAGCAGATTCCCCTTTGACCTGCGCACACAAACATGCTTACTAACAGGACTCACACTCAAACACACCAAATGGACACTCGCACCCAAATGCATACAATCGTTTACATTCATATACATCATACACATTCGTATACACCCAGATACACGCCCATAAACATCCAGATACATACATACATACATACATACATACATATCAATTACTTTAATGCATCAACTTGTCAAATCAACAACAATGCACAGTAGTCCAGATTGCAGGCGCATCGATAAAAGTTATCTTTCACATACTCTCTCTCTCTCTCTCTCTCTCTCTCTCTATTCCCCCTCTTTCTCTCTCTGTCCCCACGCCCTTTCTCTCTCTGGCTGGCTCCAATTCTTTGTCAATCAGTGCTTTAGTCAGCTGATACTATTTAAAGCACAGTTTGAAAGTCATCTGTCAGTTTCAATGCTGGTTCATGAGGTGATTCCGCCTTGACCACACACGCCTAGACCCAATCATGACAGACATGCTCAAGTATTTTGCGAGTTGTTTACATTTTGTTATGGGCAGACCTAACATTGAATGTCCTGAAACCACTCTTTTATGAACTATGCCTAGTGAACCTATTACAAGAACAACCACTTTCGTGCTAAATCCAGCATCACTAAGAGCATAGCAAAGAGGCATGTACTTTTGAAATTTGCTCTCATAGCATGTTTGTATGAAAGTGTCAAATGGATTTGAAACCTCGATGACGAATGCCACCGAGTTTCGATGGTCGATGAAGCATAGATCAGGTTTCAGCCTTGGTAGATCTTCAACACCGTTTATTGAGACAGGCCTATTTTGAAAAACATCCACAAAATCCGTCGCAATGCATTTCTGTAGCTCCTTTCTGATGATCTCAACGCATCTGTCGTGTCTTTGTGTGTAGAGGCCCCTTAGTTGACGACATCCATTCAAGGCATGGGAATTTGTGTCAGAACGAAACCCGCACAAAGCACACTCTCTCCGGTAAGTATCAGGATAGTAGATGTTATTCACTGCATTGGTCTCCAGCAGCTGTAGACGTCCCTTGCTGATGAACCTGGTTATTTGGTCATTGATGTTGGTGTTGGTGAGGTGTCCTATGGAGTGGGTCACTGCCGCATTCGGAATTGCAAGCCGGGTGATTCTCCCTTGTTGTTGCAGCTGCTGAAAATGGTGTGTATCTTTGTCCATTTGCATTCTTTGATTGCGCTGTACAATTGTTTAGAATTACTGTAGCGCATTTGAACTACCCCATCATCAGAAGCTGGAGTACTACTCCGAAACTGTCGCTGTGTTCATCGAATTCCAGCTTAAGATCCAGTCGCACACACAGCTCATGGAGCTCAACGAAGGAAGAACGTGACCAGTTGACCTTGCTGCCTTTTCTTAACTTCCCTTCGGTGTCTGTGGCATATCCTCCAAAATTGCTGTCGTCTGGATCTGCGTGAGGCACTTTTCTCTTTTCCATGTGGAGATGGAAACTGTTGCGCGCTACCATTCTGACATGTTGGTCATCACTGTTCAGAACAGAGATCAGGAATGAGATGCGTTTGGCGTAGTACATGGTACTTGGTTTCAACAGACCAAGGCCGCCTTGTTTTCGGGGAAGGAACATGTGCGCTCGATTAGTGGAAGAGTTCAGCTTGAGATGAATGCGAACAAAATCAACTATCTTATCTTCCAGAGTCTTCAGGAGTTTTTCTGTGAATTTTGAATTGCTGTAATAAAAGGTCAATTTGAAGAAGCCATGACGTTTACAGCCTCAATTTTCTTCCACAACGGTAAAGGTGAAAGCGAAATTTTTTCTAGCGTTCTTTCGAATTCCTCGCTCGTCTGCACCAGTTGCTCTTTCTCAGAAGTTCCAGTCAGATTTGTTTGAAATCCAAGATATTGGTATGGCTCATCTTTTCCATACATCGGTGTATCTTCCCCTTGCAGCGTCACGTGGACATACATACATACATGCATACATGCATACATGCATACATGCATGCACACGTACATACATTCATACATACTAACATGCATACATGTATACATATTGACATACACACACACACACACACACACACACACATACATACATACATACATACATACATACATACATACATACATACTCATGTACACATACACTCAACATACACCCAACTACATAGGGTCATACGCACACCGTCACATATACATATACATGAACAGTAGCCCAGCATGACACTCAATGCTTCATTCCCTCCCCTCCCTCTACCTCTATCCTATCTCCCCAACCCACTACCCCCAATCCGCCACCTGGTCCTCCCATACATCCCTCCCATTCACCCACTCTCTAGCCCTCGCATACTCACATGGTCACATAATCTTGAAGTCGGACAGGGTAATTCCAGAAATCACATAATCCCAGATATCAAACAGTCACAGAAATCACATAGATCCACGAATGTTCCATGAATGTTCTTGAAACCCACCAACGGGGACGGTTTCTATAAAACTCTGCAATTTCAGTCGTCCACACACAGTTTAATAACTTACAATTCCAGTTCGTTCACACACAGCTAACTGTCTGCAGACGAATGGAATTCATCACTGGCACAACAGTTCCAGTTCCCGTCTGTGGTGACTCTGTGAGTGTTGGCACCCTTTTTCACAAAATAACACCGTCCCGTGTCCACGTGTCTTGTATAAATTTGTTCCTTTTCCGCATTCTGGCAGTGGCAGCGATTTCCGAACGGATCCTCGTAAGATCCTCGGGTAGATGAAGCCACTACAGAAGCACTGGAAGCCCGGTGGAAGATTTCTGAACCACGGGACTTATCTTCTTGGGGTCAAGATTTGATAATTTTTTCTTGGCAGCCATTACTTTCTGTTTGTGCTTATATGAAGAAAACTTCACCAAGATGGCTCTGGTAAAACTGTCGTTTGCTGATGGTTTTCTCCCCACACGATGAGAACGTTCTATGGCTGAATCAGGTAACTCCACACCTATCTCACTGGCAATCTTCTGCATAATAGCGTCTGTATCCTCGCCCTCTATCTCATGTATCCCGGTAATCCTGACTGACGTTCTTCTGCTGTACTGTTCAAGATCATCCACCTTGTCTTTAAGAGCTGTGATCTCGCGATCTTTTTCCAACAGTTGTTTCTTTGAGAGCAGCTATTTCTTTTTCATGATCTCTGTTACCTACCTGTCTTGCGACACTGGAGGCAATAACCCCCACAAAATCAGGATCGCTCAAAATAGATTTCAGGTCTCTTTTAAAGAATCTACATCGTCACCCCTTCTGAAATCCTGCTTTGATACCTCCATAACAGTGCTAGTTAGAAAGTCTGCGTTGATGATAGTGCTATCTGACTCTGACTCTGCAAAACTACCGTCTGTGCCCCCACTGTCTGTACACTGTCTCTTCTCGTCGTCTTGCTGAAGAGGGGAGCTGGCTGTCCTTTTATCACGGTCCTTTTATCACGGTCCTCGAGTTGTTTAAGGACAAGCACGACTGGAAAATGGTATGAAACAGTGAAACAGTGTAACCGCTCCACGTTGAAGCACACAAGATGGCCGACGAACAGTTCGTTGTATTGATGCCAGGGAGAAAAACAATAAGTTTCTTTAAAGTTTTTTTTTCTTTCTTTTTCTTTCTTTTTTTTTTAACTTCGGAACACAGCAAGTGTTCAAACAGACAATATCTTAACACAACAAAACATACGTTGCAGGTCATAATCGCACGGGTTTAAATACTGTTGACCTCGGATGTACAAACGAAGCGCACAACACAAAACTTCATATGACAGGTCAAAAAAGATACATTCCTAGACGAACATTTGAAAAATGTTAAAGGTCCGTGAAGAATGGCCATTCTAACATCACATTTCGTCTAACACATATTCACAGTCAAAATCACAATTCACTGATTTCACCACTGCATTGCAACACTACACTATTCAATTTCGTTGACGAGCAACCCCAAACACCCCCGCTTACCTTTTTTGCGCTGACAATTGTTAAAATTACGTAGCGCATTTGAACTACCCCATCATCAGAAGCTGGATACTACTCCGAAACTGTCGCTGTGTCATCGAATTCCAGCTTAAGATCCATCGCACACACAGCTCATGGAGCTCAACGAAGGAAGAACGTGACCAGTTGACCTTGCTGCCTTTTCTTAACTTCCCTTCGGTGTCTGGGGCATATCCTCCAAAATTGCTGTCGTCTGGATCTGCGTGAGGCACTTTTCTCTTTTCCATGTGGAGATGGAAACTGTTGCGCGCTACCATTCTGACATGTTGGTCATCACTGTTCAGAACAGAGATCAGGAATGAGATGCGTTTTGGCGTAGTACATGGTACTTGGTTTCAACAGACCAAGGCCGCCTTGTTTTCGGGGAAGGAACATGTGCGCTCGATTAGTGGAAGAGTTCAGCTTGAGATGAATGCGAACAAAATCAACTATCTTATCTTCCAGAGTCTTCAGGAGTTTTTCTGTGAATTTTGAATTGCTGTAATAAAAGTCAATTTTGAAGAAGCCATGACGTTTACAGCCTCAATTTTCTTCCACAACGGTAAAGGTGAAAGCGAAATTTTTTCTAGCGTTCTTTCGAATTCCTCGCTCGTCTGCACCAGTTGCTCTTTCTCAGAAGTTCCAGTCAGATTTGTTTGAAATCCAAGATATTGGTATGGCTCATCTTTTCCATACATCGGTGTATCTTCCCCTTGCAGCGTCACGTGGACATACATACATACATGCATACATGCATACATGCATACATGCATGCACACGTACATACATTCATACATACTAAACATGCATACATGTATACATATTGACATACACACACACACACACACACACACACACATACATACATACATACATACATACATACATACATACATACATACTCATGTACACATACACTCAACATACACCCAACTACATAGGTCATACGCACACCGTCACATATACATATACATGAACAGTAGCCCAGCATGACACTCAATGCTTCATTCCCTCCCCTCCCTCTACCTCTATCCTATCTCCCCAACCCACTACCCCCAATCCGCCACCTGGTCCTCCCATACATCCCTCCCATTCACCCACTCTCTAGCCCTCGCATACTCACATGGTCACATAATCTTGAAGTCGGACAGGTAATTCCAGAAATCACATAATCCCAGATATCAAACAGTCACAGAAATCACATAGATCCACGAATGTTCCATGAATGTTCTTGAAACCCACCAACGGGGACGGTTTCTATAAAACTCTGCAATTTCAGTCGTCCACACACAGTTTAATAGACTTACAATTCCAGTTCGTTCACACACAGCTAACTGTCTGCAGACGAATGGAATTCATCACTGGCACAACAGTTCCAGTTCCCGTCTGGTGGTGACTCTGTGAGTGTTGGCACCCTTTTTTCACAAAAATAACACCGTCCCGTGTCCACGTGTCTTGTATAAATTTGTTCCTTTTCCGCATTCTGGCAGTGGCAGCGATTTCCGAACGGATCCTCGTAAGATCCTCGGGTAGATGAAGCCACTACAGAAGCACTGGAACCCCGGGGTGGAAGATTTCTGAACCACGGGACTTATCTCTTGGGGTCAAGATTTGATAATTTTTTCTTGGCAGCCATTACTTTCTGTTTGTGCTTATATGAAGAAAACTTCACCAAGATGGCTCTGGTAAAACTGTCGTTTGCTGATGGTTTCTCCCCCACACGATGAGAACGTTCTATGGCTGAATCAGGTAACTCCACACCTATCTCACTGCAATCTTCTGCATAATAGCGTCTGTATCCTCGCCCTCTATCTCATGTATCCCGGTAATCCTGACTGACGTTCTTCTGCTGTACTGTTCAAGATCATCCACCTTGTCTTTAAGAGCTGTGATCTCGCGATCTTTTTCCAACAGTTGTTCTTTGAGAGCAGCTATTTCTTTTTTCATGATCTCTGTTACCTACCTGTCTTGCGACACTGGAGGCAATAACCCCCACAAAATCAGGATCGCACAAAATAGATTTCAGGTCTCTTTTTAAAGAATCTACATCGTCCCCCTTCTGAAATCCTGCTTTGATACCTCCATAACAGTGCTAGTTAGAAAGTCTGCGTTGATGATAGTGCTATCTGACTCATGACTCTGCAAAACTACCGTCTGTGCCCCCACTGTCTGTACACTGTCTCTTCTCGTCGTCTTGCTGAAGAGGGGAGCTGGCTGTCCTTTTATCACGGTCCTTTATCACGGTCCTGAGTGTTTTAAGGACAAGCACGACTGGAAAATGGTATGAAACAGTGAAACAGTGTAACCGCTCCACGTTGAAGCACACAAGATGGCCGACGAACATTTCGTTGTATTGAGTGCCAGGCAGAAAAACAATAAGTTTCTTTAAAGTTTTTTTTTCTTTCTTTTTCTTTTCTTTTTTTTTTAACTTCGGAACACAGCAAGTGTTTCAACAGACAATATCTTAACACAACATAAAACATACGTTGCAGGTCATAATCGCACGGGTTTAAATACTGTTGACCTCGGATGTAAACAAACGAAGCGCACAACACAAAACATCATATGACAGGTCAAAAAAAGATACATTCCTAGGACGAACTTTTGAAAAATGTTAAAGGTCCGTGAAGAATGGCCATTCTAACATCACAGTTTCGTCTAACACATATTCAAGTCAAAATCACAATTCACTGATTTCACCACTGCATTGCAACACTACACTATTCAATTTCGTTGGACGAGCACAACACTGTTCAGCATCCACCCGCCATAACCGACCTTGAACCTTTTTTTGTGTTTCGATTTTGCACTTATATATATGAAATTTAGCTAGCATAATAATGAAATTAAAAACCAGACACGGTGATCTATTCCAAAAATAACGATATCTCGTGTCATTTTGATGTAAGTTGTGTTTCAGCATTTTTCATTAAATAACTTTTCAACTACTTTCCAAAAAGTTTGAGCGTGCTTGCACATTTTTTTCTTTCCCTATTATTATTATTACAACCTTCTTCTGTAAACTCATCGTGTCCATTCATGTCTACTTTCCGTGGCTTTTCATACTCTAACTTGGGACTTTTTGCCTTTTGTCAAGAGGTTTTGTGTTTTCCATTTCTACTTTCACGTTTTTGTTTTCTTTTTCGTTTTGTATTTTCCAGTTGCATTTCACATTTTGTATCTAAATTTTTGAGTGTGTTGTGTGTGTGGTGTGTGTGGGGTGTGTGGTGTGTGTGTGTGTGTGTTGCCTGTGTGTTTGTTAGCGTTTTGGGATTTGTTTTCTTTGGATTTCCTTTTCCGTATTGCGTTTTCCGCTGTCGTTTTTGGTTTTGCCTTTAGTGCTTTGTTGATTGTTTTGCCCTTGGCTTTTTGATTTTGAGCTTTGCCTTTTGCCATTTCCGTTTTGCATATTGCCTGTTACATTTTGCTTTTTACGTTTTGCATTTTAGCCTCTTATGTTTTGGATTTTGTACTATGCTTTTCCCTTTCCAACAGAAACCACAAAAAGCAAAATGAAAAACTGAAAACGCAAAACGGAAAGAATGATACAAAAAAAAGTGCAAAACCAAAAATAAAGAAAAAGTCAAGCACAAACCACAAAACGCAAAACGAATAACGGAACAGACAAGATGCAAAATGCAAAAAGCATAACATTAAGCACATAATGCACAACGTCAAACTGAAAACGCAAAACACATGCGGAAAAACACTAAATCGAAAATACAAAACGCAAAATCGAAAAGGCAAAAAGCAAAAAACACAGACCAGAAATGCACAATGTAAACGCAAAGCACAGAACGCAAAGTGCAAATGAAAAAACGCATCACAGCAAAATAAAAAATTACAAAAAACTAAACAAAACAAAACAAAATATGCAAAAAGTAAAACATAAAAAGCAAAACAAAGGCGCAAAACGGAAAAACAAGCGCAAAAATGGAAAACGCAAATGCGTTTACTTTGCTTTAGCGTTTTTTCAGAAAACGTAAATATTAAATTAGAAAGAAAAAACGAATACCACAAAGCGTCAAAAGCAAAATGGAAAATAGCAACGGAAAACACAATGCGGAACGAAAGAAAGAAGACCGGGCATATGGAAATGATCAAGATCTTAAAGAAGTGTTAGTTCAATGCAGCATGATATCGTTTAGATTGTTGTTGACTTAACTTTAAACATTCGATTTAAAATCTATTGCGCAATTGGCTCTGAAAAATTAAAGCATTTTGATCTACTTGTTTCGATTTTGCACTTATTATTATGAAATTTAGCTAGCATATAATATGAAATTAAATATAAAAAAAAAAACGGGTGATCTATTTGCAAAATATCTCGTGTCATTTTGATGTAGTTTGTTTTCACAGCATTTTCATTAAATAACTTTTCAACTACTTTCCAAAAAGTTTGAGCGTGCTTGCACATTTTTTTCTTTCCCTATTATTACAACCTTCTTCTGTGAAACGTCATCGTGTCCATTCATGCCTACTTTGCGTGCTTTTCATACTCACTTGGGGACTATTTTTTCCGTGTTAACTTCAGACTGTAATGAGAATATTTCTTATTTTTCGACCTTTTCTTTCTTTTTCCTCTGAAACGTCGGGCCGACACAATCAACACCCTTATTTTTAAAAGTCATTTGCACTCAGTGCTCGCTTGCGACACCTTTTACGTATTTTCAGATCGCTCATGCAGAGATTCTGAACACATTGTTCATAATTTATATTTGTTAATATGTGTTTGTGTGCAACAGACTGTGGGAAGCAGTGCGTCAATGTAACTAAATAAGGATTATTGTTAATAAGCTGTGATTATGGAAGAACTAGGCTTCATTCTTGGTTTCCCATCGTCGTTTGTTCCACGGCTTTGTATACTTGAAATGTTTTTCATGACCATGGAACTATTGCGTCCTTAAATTGTCAAGGTCTAGGAGACATACGTCTTTCACGATTTAAAACAGCAAAATTATTCAGTTTACTGTCTACAGAACACCCACTTTGCCAATAAATTTGAGAAATACGTAGCTGCAGAATGGGGCTACAAATGCTTATTTGCCTCATATCGTCAAATTTCCAGAGGTGTAGCGTTTTGGCATTTTGGTTTTGCGTTTTTTGTTTTGCCATTTGGGTTTTCTGTTTTGCGTTTTGATTGTTTGCATTTTCTCCTTTGCGTTTTGCGTTTTCCATTTTGCATTTGGTGTTTTCAGTTTTCGTGGGTTTTGTGTGTGTGGTGTGTGTGTGTGTGGTGTGTGTGTGTGTGTGTGTGTGTCTGTGTGCGGTTTTTGCATTTTGTGTATTTTGTTTAGATTTCTTTGGATTTTCCAATTGCGTTTACGTTTTGCCATTTCTGGTTTACATTTTGCTTGTTGCATCTTGCAGTTTGCGGTTTGTATTTTTTTCCTTTTATGTATGTAATTTTTCCTATGCGTTTTGTTATGTTTTTTCGTTTTCCATTTTCCGTGTTGTGTTTTTGCCTTTTGTGTTTTATATTTTTGTACTTTGCATTTTCTTTTGTTTTTTTTTTTTTTTTTCGTTTTTCCGTTTGAGTTCGCCTTTTTTTTTTTGTTTTTTTGGTTGCTATGTGTGTACATTTTCTATTTTGCTGTTCACATCTTGAATTTTCTGTTTGGGAATGTTTGGTTGCGCGTTTTTTGCTTTGTGTTTTGCGTTTTGCATTTTGTTTTGTGTTTTACATTTTGCGTTGTCCCTTTCGCGTTAGTGTGTGTGTTGTGTGTGTGTTGTGTTGTGTGGTGTGTGTGTGTGTGTGTGTGTGTGGTGTGTGTTTTAATTCTGTTTGTACTTTGCGTTCAAAGGTCTACATTTTCCTCTTTCCAATGTCCGCTGTGTGTGTGTGTGTGTGTGTGTGTGTGTGTGTTGTGTGTGTCTGTGTGTGTGTGTGTGTGTGTGCCTGTGTGCTTTGTTAGCGTTTGGGATTTGTTTTCTTTGATTTCCTTTTTCCGTATTGCGTTTTCCGCTGTCGTTTTTGTTTTGCCTTTAGTGCTTTGTTTTGATTGTTTTGCCCTTGGCTTTTGATTTTGAGTTTGCCTTTTGCCAATTCCGGTTTTGCATATTCATAGTTACATTTTGCTTTTTCGTTTTGCATTTTAGGCCTCTTATGTTTTGGATTTTGTACTATGCGTTTCTTTCCACCATACCCCCACAAAAAGCAAAATGAAAAACGGAAAATACGCAAAACGGAAAGAATGATAAAAAATGTTGCCCAACACCCCAAACATGACAAGAATTAAAAGTCAAGGCACAAACCACAAAAAACGAAAAACGATAACGAACAGACAAGATGCCAAAATGCAAAAGGCATAAACATAAATACATTAAGCACAAGTCAAATGAAACGCAAAAAACACATGCGGAAAAACACTAAATCGAAATTAACAAAACGCAATCGAACAAGGCAAAAAGCAAAAACACGACCAGAAATGGCAACAATGTTAAAACGCATAGCACAGTGCAAATGAAAAAAAACGCATCACAGCAAAGACAAAAAATACAAAATTACAAAAAACAAACAAAAAAAAAAAAAAAACAACAAAAACAACCTGCAAAGAACGCAAACGTAAAAATGCAAAACGCAAAAACGGAAAGGCAAAAACAACAAACGTACAACTCAAAAGGGAAAAAGGCAAAACGGAAAAGAAAAAATTTAAAATGGGAAGAGAAGGACCCCCCACAAAAACACTAAAATAGCAATGAGCGACGGCTAAAATGTTAAACGTGGCGCTCAACCCAAAAAGAAACATTAATACGCAAAACGATCATGCAAAATGTAAAATTACATAAACTCAAAACGTAGATAAACGCAATAAAAAAACCAAAAAAGCACGAGAACAAGAAAAAACAAACAAAAGAAAACAAAATATGCTAAAAAGTAAAACTAAAAGAAAACAGAAGGCGCAAACGGAAAACGCAGCCGCAAAATGGAAAAACGCAAAATGCGCTTTTAGCGCTTTTCAGCAAAAACGTAAAATTAAATTAAAAAAGAAAAAAACGTATACCACAAAGCGTCAAATGCAAATGGAAAATAGCAAACGGAAGAAAACATAATTGCGGTAACGAAAAAACGAGAAAGCCATTACTGGAGTTTTGGATTTTGTTCTTGCGTTTTTGTGTGTTTTGCAGTTTTTGTGTAGTTTGTGTTTTTCTTTTGCGTTTTACGGTTTGCAAAAGGTACTATGTTTTGCAATTCCAGTGCGACAAGTCAGATTTAGCTTCATTTCTGTAAGTTATATAACAGTTAATGTCCTTCGTCCTTAAACAGTTTTTTAAAAGCAGCGAAAACAACAAACACACAAAAAAGAATCTTGCATTGATTCGTATATTGCTTAAAACACTTCATAGGACAAAAAAAAAAAACAATCAGTGAGGGAAAGAAAAAAAGGTGACATCATCTTTTGCGTAAATGCAGTCAAATTGTTTTTTCACCGAACTATAGTGAATAGGGGACAGAATAAAAATGTGTTCTGCGTTTCTCTTCAATTGCCAAGCTCTAGAAGGTTTATTATCAGATGTCGGTTAACCATATCGTTTTCTTCAGATCATCATACCTAACGGAGCCAGAACGGCAGTGAATTACTTGCTTCTCTTCTTTTTACCAAAGTAGTAATATTGTGGCAACTTATAGCGTATCAATAGACAGATATCGTTTCAGTTGACTCAAGGAGTTGCTAGATTTATGTGTCAGGTAGTGCATTTCCTAATTGAGTTGCGGGATGCGGACGAACGATTTTTTATATAACTCTGTTTACATTCAATTACTGTGCGTTCTAGAGGCCGTCGCCTGTGGTGAGGGTTTTCTGTCTGAGTCTAGATGTACTATATAAGTGGGGTTTAGGCATTAATCATTTTATAGTACTGTTTTGGTTTATGCCCGTGTTCTTCTTTCCTTTAATGGCACATCAAGGTCTCTGTATAAATTTGATGGTTTGTTCACACGAACAGTGCGTAATGAGTTCTTAGTGCTTCCAGGTGCAAATTTTCAGATGCTGCGACTGCGTCTCAGTACAATTATCCCAGACGATGTCGGCTTAATCGAAGTGTGGCAATATATTGGATTTGTTAAGATTCGAGAGCTTTTCACTTAACTTTATTTGTAGCTAGACTTTTTCGACATGAAATTTTACATTGTAACAGTCGTCATTATATGTTTTATGTGGCTCAATCCCATTTGCAATACTTGAAAAATGATACCTAGGTGTTTGTGCTTGTAGTACTTTGTTAGAATTGAGAAACCAAAAGTAAGAGGCAATATACATTCCTATTGCGAGTGAGATTCAACTTCTGTTTCTCAACGTTAAATTTTACTTTCCAAGTTTTAGCCCATGAGTTTATCTTCCAAGTCAGCATTAAAGTATTGAACAGCGAGGAGTTTGCGATTATCGACGTTATATATACATGCTCCGTGTCTCAGTAAAAAAGTTTTATGTTGGACCGGATTTCTTTGTCAATAACATTGTATTTATAGAGAAACAGGTGCGCGGCTAGTAGTACTGAACATTGTGGGACACCAGAAGGAATTCTCTTGTATACAGATTTTTCGCCCTTTTAAGGTAACTGCTTGAGTACGATTTATAAATAGTCAGTAAACATTGTGTAATTTACCTCGTATGCAATGCTTTCATTTATGAGGAGACCTTTGTGGCTGACAGATCAAAAGCTTTGGAATTGTCAAGGGGAAAACGGCTTGCGTTTGGTTGCACAATTATCAAAAAGAGGAAACACAGATCAATTTATATGGCAGAGCAAACTGATTGACGGTAGAGTCTCTAGGGTAATCCGACTGAGAGATGAAATAAGTTGATTAGCTGATAAAAAAGTTAAACACATGTTTGTGAATACATGTTTGTGAATTCAATCTAAAAAGACTTTACCAAGCATCCTAAGCAATGAAATCGGTCGATAATTATAACACTTCTCCTTTGCACGCCTTTTTTATGCAAAAGGATGTACATGCGCAGTTTTCATATTCTTTGGAAAATTTGCCTTATTAAAAGGTCTATTGAAAAAGACAGGCAGAGGGTTTTAAAATAACTGGAACGGATGCCAACAGTATTTGTTGTGATATTAGGTCAGGTTCCTTACGGCTTTGTTTTTGTCAGGTTTCCTAATGACATTTTCAACTTCAAGGGAGTGAGGTGTAATTTCATTAAGCTCAAGGTCAAGGAATGGATTATCGGGCACTTCATCTTCTTCATTCTCTATAGTAGACTGGCTAATGAAATTCCCCACACCCCCCCGACCTCCCATAACCCCCCCCATTACGAAAATATCAGCTTTTCTCTTTACTTGTGTGATATAAGTTATTAATCATGCATGATTGGTGAATTTCGTCTTTTTAAAGAAAAGATTTATTAACTAATTTCCACCATTCTCTGTTCCAAATCATTTGAACTTAAAACTTTAGTCTCTAATTCTTCTGTGTGTTCCAGCTTTCTTTGCTTTTCTCTGGATATGACATAGTTTGAAATTGTTCGAAACTGAGCCAGTCTTCTGGTTTATTAGTTGTTTAGCAATTTTGTGGATTTTCTCGGCGTTCCTCAATTACACAGGCGAATTTAACTGTCATCCAAGCTACATCTTTAGGATGAACAGTAATACTTCTAACGGGCTTAACACTGTGTTGCTTTTTTCTAATGTAATATCTGAAAACATTTTTGTACTTTCATCAACTACATAGTTATAAAATTAGTTCATCCAGTTCAGCTCGTTAAGCAAATCGCAGAACCTGCCTATGTTAAGTTTATATATAATTGTTGATCGTTCTTCTGAATGATTGTTCTTTACGACAGTGTTCTTGATTAATAGCACATGCGAATCACTGTTCGGTCACTACAAATAGCTGGCCAAACTTCCGTCGATTGTATAATATTGGGGCTCTGGTCGATAGCTAAATTTAAACATGATTCTGTTAATTTAGTTATTTCTCGTTGGTTCATTTATTAACTGTACAAGTGATAGGCGATTAAGAAGGTTTACAAAGTGGGTGACGGTTCTGTTTAAGAAGTCAGTACCTGAAAATCCCAGAATCAAAAATCTTAACGATGTGTTATTTGCTTTGTGATACTTTCTTCTATCAGATCCCAGATAGTTGGTGTTAGAACTGGTTTTCGATAAAATGAACCAATTAATAAACTTGTTTGTCCTAGTTTCTGTCTCTATCCACGCAGCCTCGCAGAACATCAACTGCGAGTGTTTGCAGTACAGGATAATTTCTAACACTAGATAGCAAACACCGCCATGTGGGTCAATCAGGTCTGTACGCCTGATTGGCAGGATGAAAAATTTAGATAAGACAAGCTTTCTCAGAAACGTGATAATCTCACATTTGTTATACTCTGCTACCAATTAAATCGATTTTGTTCACAATGCTTTTGCGTTTACATGCACAACGTACAAATCTGTTTTACTCTTAGGCCTTGGGTTTGTTCCAATATCACAGACAAAAGTAAGAGTACTCCTTATGATGAGGGGATAATCATGTGTCTTATTTCTATTTTTGAAGTAGGGTCCATAACTATCTAAAGCGGAAACGTTTATTCAAATTTACAATTTATATTGTTGTAAGGACGCCTAATATGAAGAAGTGGACAATCAAAGACAACATCACATTAAATGGACAGTGTAGGCAATGTCATGAACAAAAATTGTTAAAATGATGGTTTCATTCTGGAACAGTTAATTTCTTACTTTTTGTGAGAGGTTTTACATTAGTATAAACCAAACCTGGGCGGTTATATGTTTACATCAACACCCATTTATGTTACAGCCTCTGACGTATTGAGTGAAGGTATTTGGCCCGGGTCGGTAAGAACGACTTATAAAATAACCCTGTAACTCCTTGGTAGAAAAAAGTGTTAGAAGGAAACATACTAAGAGTCATAAAATAGCCCTGTTTTCTCTATGTAGAAATACAAGCAAGCAAAGAACAAATTGAAAAAAAAAAAGAAAGAAAAGCGGAAAAAAAAAGTCAAGAAACATGCAACAAGCAGTATAACAAAATGTCTAATGGGACAATACAAAATGTTACACGTCGTAAAAAGCGGTGATAATTTAGAAGTATAGATTCAAGGTGAAAAAATAAAAGAAACCCAGTCAGTTGCACCAAAATAAGTAAGAGGACAACTCTGCCTGCATGACCAAAAAGGAAGCAGTGCAGATGACAAGTTGAAGAAACACGAAATATACATCATATGCAAAAATCGTTTGTGTATAATACAAAGAACAAAAAAGAAAAGGATATAAACCATTAAAGAAACAGTTACTCATCCAAACATTGTCATTGCACTGCCAGCATGAAGCTGGCGCAGAGCAACAGTTCAGTGAAAATGTTAAATATTATGTTTTTCATTTTGTCTCCCTGTGGCATCGGTGTTAAAAACTGTCATAACTCACGAAACAAACTACTTTACTGGACCAGTCATGTTCTGGTAGGCATACCTCTGTAGGTTGTAATATAATTCAACACATTCTCACAAAGCCACAAAGGTACAACATAGTATAGCGGAGAATATGGGCAGATCAAGGTCGTTCATGACCGCCTCGCCAACACGCTTCCCATAATTACCCGCCCCCCCCCCCACTTTTTTTTGTTTCTTTGTGTGAACTCCTAACATCAGCTCACTACTTCTTAAACCTCACAAAACACCCCAGCCCTCGGTTCCCTTGTTCCCTTGTACTGCTGCACCCGCTCCCTCCCCCCCCCCCTCCCCTCCCCGCCCCCACTTCCCCTACTTTCACATGCGAAGCTCTTATAGTTTGCATGCACGGCCCATGCGTTTCTGCTTATATTACTAACGTTCTCACGTCTCTCGACCTCTCTCTTATCTCGCCACCCTACCCACCCCCACCACACCACACATACACACTTCGTGCGGTTGCGTACACACAAACACACTCACAATACACCCACACACGCGTGGGTGAAAAAAAAAAACCAAAACCATAAAAAGCAAAAGCCACACACACACACACTCACACACACACACACACACACACACAACACACACACCGCCTCTCTCCCCTTCCCTCCCCCTCTCCTCCCTCGTTCCTCTTCTCTAACATACAACACACACACCCGCGCGCGCGCGCGAGTTTGCATTACAACACACACGCGCGCGCGCACGCGCGCTCTGTGTCTACGTCTATGTCTTCATGGCAGGACCGTTGACTCACTTGTTAAAACGACAAACAAAGAGCATTTCAGGTCCTGTTGACCCAAATGATCAGATTCCATTTGTTATTTTTCCATTTTGCTATTAATACAACCGAATAATGAGTTGATAAAGGGAACAACAAAATATGTCTTCAGACCAGATTATTACCGATCAGTGCCGCAAAATATATACAATAATAATCCGTCGAAAAATCAGCAAAAAGGATTATTGTTATATAAAGCTGTGATTTATGAAGACTAGGCTTTCATTCTTGTTTCCCATCGTCCGTTTTGATCCACGCCTTTGTCTCTTGAAATGTTTTTTCATGACATGGAACTATATGGTCCTTAAAATTGTCAAGGTTTAGGGAGACATAGTCTTTTACGATTTAAACAGAAAAAAAAAAAAAAAAATTATTCAGTTTACTGTCGACAGGGCACCCTTTGCCAATAAAGTTGAGAATTACGTAAACTGCAGAATGGGGTACCAAAATGCTTATTTGCCTATTTCGATCAATTCCAGAGGTGTAGCGTTTTGCATTTTTTGGTTTTGCGTTTTTGTTTTTGCCATTTGGGTTTTCTGTTTTGCGTTTGTTTTTTTTTGCATTTTCTCCTTTGCGTTTTGCGTTTTCATTTTGCATTTTCCGTTTGGCGTTTGGCGGTGTTCAGGTTTTTTTCGTGGGTTGTGTGTGTGTGTGTGTGTGTGTGTGTGTGCGTGCGTGCTGTGCGTGCGTGCGTGCGTGCGCGTGCGTCGCGTGCGTGCGTGTGTGTGTGTGTGTGTGTGTGTGTGTGTGTATGCGGTTTTTGCATTTTGTGTATTTGTTTTTGATTTCTTTGGATTTTCCCAATTGGTTTACGTTTTTTGCCATTTGTGGTTTACATTTTGATTGTTGCATCTTGCAGTTTGGCCGTTTGTATCTTTTTTTCCTTTTATGGTATGTAATTTTTCCTCTTGCGTTTTGTTATGTTTTTTTCGTTTTCCATTTTACGTTTGTGTTTTGCTTTGTGTTTTATATTTTGTTACTTTGCATTTTTTCTTTATTTTTTTTGTTTTTTCGTTTTCCGTTAGTTCGCATTTTTTTTTATTTTTTTTTGGTTGCTATGTGTGTACATTTTCTATTTTGCGGGTTGTTAAATTATTGAATGTTCTGTTTGGAATGTTTTTGGGTGCGCGTATTTTGCTTTGTGGTTTTGCGTTTTGCATTATGTTTTGTGTTTTTACATTTTGCGTTGTCCCTTCGCGTTTCTGCGTCGTGTGTTGTGTGACGTGTGTTGTGTGTGTGTGTGTGTGTGTGTGTGTGTGGTGTGAGTGTTTAATTCGTTTTGTACTTTGAGTTTTCATGGTCTAATTTTCCTCTTTACGATGTCCGCTTTCCGTTTTTCCATACGTTCTGCGTTTGGCTTTTTGCGATTTTCGTTTTGCGTTTTTGCTTTTGTCTTTCTTGGTTTTGTGTTTTCCATTTTTCTTCTCGTTTTTGTTTTGTTTTGCGTTTTGTATTTTTCCAGTTTACCTTCACATTTTGTATCTAATTTGGGAGTGTGTTGTGTGTGTGTGTGTGTGTGGTGTGTGTGTGTGTGTGTGTGTGTGTGTGGTGTCTGTGTGTGTGTGAGTGTGTGAGTGTGTCTCCTTGTGTGTGTGTGTGGTGTGCTGCTGTGTGTCTGTGTGTGGTGTGAGTGTGTGTGGGTGTGTGTGTGTGTAGTGTTGCCTGTGTGTTTGTTAGCGTTTTGGGGATTCGTTTTCTTTGGATTTCCTTTTTCCGTATTGCGTTTTCCGTTGTCGTTTTTTGTTTTGCCTTAGTGCTTTGTTTGATTTGTTTTGCCCTTGGCTTTTGGAATTTTGAGCTTATCCTTTTGCTTTTCCCTTTTTTGCTCTTTTTACTTTGCATTTTAGCCTCTTATGTTTTGGATTTTGTACTATGCGTTTACCCTTTTTCCAACAGAAACACAAAAAGCAAAATGAAAAACT
>JAFLJL010000626.1:0-17500 GCA_018398815.1 Conus ventricosus | reverse complement strand
GTGGTAACTTGACTCCTCTGCCTTTTCGGTTTTAAGAAGAATGCTTGGAGACTACTTGCTGAAGGCTCAATTTGAGAAGCATTTATTATTCCCCATTCACCCACTCAAGCACATACTGTTAGACAGAATTATCTATCACTGCAGATATGAATGCTTACTCCCCCTTTTTGTTCAATCTAAGACATAGGAGCAAGCTTTGTTTATAATTGAATATTTCTTGCAGTCATTGCAACACCAAGCTGCTTTGTAAGTGCTGGAATGGTGCTCAGTTACTTACCTTGGAATTTATTAGTTTATGTTATATATATATATATATATATATATATATATATATATATATATATATATATATATATATATATATATATATATGTTTGTAGTCCGTATGGTGAAAACATAACTATAATTGAGTTCTAAATCTTTTTACATTCGTAAGCAGCCTAAACTTGGTGTAGACCATTTAAAACTACGGTTTTCCTTTTTAAAACAAACTTTTTTTAAACCCCCCTCGTTTTATTTTAAAAATATGAGAGGGGAATTTTTATACCTGTAAAAAGGGAGTTAAAGGGCACCACAATGAACAGAAAGAAAACTATTTCTGCCGGGAACCCCCGAAACCCAAGAAGCCACAAATAATCAGACCAAATGTCCCCTTTTTTTAATCTAAAAGAAGGGGGCTTTAAAAAGGGGGGATGGGGGGGGGGGGGGGGGTGTTTTTTTGTCGTGTGGTGTGTATACGTTCTTTATAGGGAAACTGAAAATTACCGAAAGGAAGAAGAAAGAAGACAGTTTTATTTGTGGTACACTTTTTCCCACTTAAACCCTTAAGTTTGACCCTCCACACACACAGAAAAAATCCGTTTCCTATACTAAACTTCGTCCAACCCCGCCTGAATGATAAAACCACCCCCCATCCATATTAAGAGTGTTCGGGGAACCACTGGAAAATCTAAATCAAAACTCGAACCGCAAATACGCCCATGCAAGAACCAACAATAAATAGCCCCTTTTGCTGTCAAAGAGGGAGAAACGAGAAAGTAGAAGCGCCTGTTTCTTTCAGCGCGAATGCCTTTTTTGGGGGGAAGTTTTTCAGAATGCTGGCGCAGCTCATAAAAAAAACTGGTCCCCCTTTTTCCAACGTCATAAAATTATCTTGGGCACAGTCTGTACCCCTTTTTACAGGGGTGTTCTGAAAAACCGGGTGACAATTTCAAACGCGAATCTGAAAAAGGTTTTTAACGAACCGCCGAAGGATAATAATAAGGATGTCATTTCCGATTGATCAATCTCCAAAAATCACCAGAAGACGCCGAAAAAAGACCCCTAGAACGATTACCGAGATGCCGTATCCTAACACAAAATGCGGGAAACCACGGCTAAATGTTTTTGGGGGTCAAGTAACTCCTATAAGCAACGCAGCAGCGTTTAGGCGGGGATGCGTTTTTTTTTGGTTTTTTTCTTTATTATTCCCAACCCTTTTGTCGCTTTGTAATTTCCTCGAATGGAGCCCGCTCTTTTGGAAATGAACTGTGTGTGTGGTGTTTAAAAAAAAAATAATTTCTTTTGTTGGTTGGGTTTTTTTTTGTCCCCCCCCCCCCCCCCCCCTTTTATTTTAACCTTTTCGAACGTTTGTTTTTGTACATTATTTGCATTACATGCCATTTGTTGCAAATTTATTTTGACTCCCCCCCCAAGAGCCTTAAATGAAAAAATCTCGACATCACCCCGCTTCAGGGTAAAAAAACCAGTGTCCACCCCAAAATGACCCTTTACCTCATCGATTCTTTGTTTTGTGGTTTTGTTTTTGTTGTTGTTGTGTGTTGGTCTCATTAAGAAACACCCACGTTCTTATTAAAAACGAATGTGTAAGGGGGATAAAAATTTTGGTGGTGACTGGGGGGTGGTTTTTTCGATGGTGGAGGGGTTATTCGTTTGTGCGAAATTTCAAAACCCACAGGGGCCCACGAGTCCACCCCCTTTAAGTCGGTCGGGATTGTTTTTTTTTCTCTCTCGCGGCTATTTACTGACTTTTTACTGAAAAAGGGAGTTCTTTATATTTTTTGGCTTTCTGGGGGGGAAAAAAAAATCCAAATTTTACAATAACAACAAACAGCGCATCTTTTAGGTTTAGGGGAGCTTTTTTTGACGTAAGTTTTTCTTCTTTGATCATTTAAGAAAACCTTTTTTTCTCCATTTCCGTTTGATGTTTGGTCCACTCTACGACCCCCCCCCCCCCCCCCCCCACCCCAAGAGAGTAAAGAATTAGCTTGCAGTTGTTTTTTTTTGCTTCAGGACGGCTAGGGTGTGTGTGTGGGGCTTAACCCCTTCCCCCCCCCCCTTTACAATTTATAACACAAAAAAAGGAAGAAGGGAGCGTCGCGTCAGCCTTTTTTTTGAAAAAAAATTTTGATGAGTCATCGTCGGAGGTTTTTCTTTTCTTCACGAGGTTTCTGCCACCCGGGGATTTTTTTTTTTTGATGAAATCGCCAGTTGACGTTTGTCTTCTTTTCCTGAAGAAACCCGGGCTTTTTCGATCGAGGTACCAGGGCAGGGGGGGAAAAAGTCCCCCCCGGGGATGCTAGCCCTTCCCACCACTTACAACAAGTTAAACCCCCCAAGAAGAAGAAGAAGAACTTGAACCCCCTGTGGCTCAAGTAATCTTTCTCCCCCCCCCCCACCAACCCCCCTTTCGCACTTCCGCTTTTAAAGGGGTTTGTGGGTTGAAATCCTACAAATAAACTCTTTACAATCAAAAAAAAAGATCACCCACCTCCCCCTCCCCCCGTCTTTGAACTGGTTGGGGGAAAGCAAAACTCCTCTTAGCAGAATAATTTTTGAAGCAAGGGAGGGGGTATTAATGGGTGTTTTAAAAATTTAAAAAAAAAAAAAAGAAAGAGGAAAAAAAACTTTTTGTCCCACTTCAGAAGTGGACGGGGCACAATTTTTTTTCCCCGGGGACACCCGGGGAGGTCCACACGGGGCGGTTCCCTTGCCCGGGCGCTCTTTTTGGTCTAAAACTTTCCCGGAGCCGTGTTGCGAGATCTTCAAGATGCTTCCACTGTGGGGGACCGGGTTTTCTGGGAAGAATTGTAAAAGGGGTTTCAACTCTCTCATGATTACCCTCCGTATGGAGGGACATCGCACCCGGGGACGACCCAAACAAAAAACCCCCCCCCCCCCCCCCCCCCCCCCCCAAAATGACAAATTCATGATCAAAAAATTTGATAAGTATTTACAGAAGCAGTGTCTACATAACAGGGTTTCTAAAAATTCGCTTTTTCAAACATGCTGAGAGAGTTTGCGCGGAAAGAACCTCAAAAGGCTGGTTTTTCTAGGGCTAAAAACTGTCCAAAAACCCGGCAACTACCGGGCTGCTCGGGGGTCAACATCTCCTGGCTTTTCAGGACTAAATTTCTGACACACCGATCCTGAAAGGGACATAAAATACATTCGTTCTTGACAACAACGGGAAAGTTATGGGGGCGCCATCTCAAACCCACGGCGACGCAATTCCGCCATTTTTGGAATACACGAAGGTATTTTGTTGTTGTGCCTCTGAAAAGGAGAACCGCACAAACACAAACACACCCCACCACACACAACCGCGCCGCTTTTGTTTTTTTTTTTTTCCCCTTTTGGGCTTCTTCCCCTATTGTGTTACAGCTAAAACCGGGGAAGGCCCTGGGGGCTGTGTATGAGAAAACGTTTATTAAATTTCCCACCCCCCCCCCAAACCCCCCAACATTTAGAGACAAAACAAAAATCGGGGGAAATGATTTTCTTTTTTCTTATTGATTAAAATTGTGTATTTCTAAGATATCTGATGAGATGACGACGGAGACGATGAGAGTACCATTTTTGGGGACGATTATCCCCACGAGGGTCCCCCCCCAGTAATCGTAAACTCCAATGTCACCGCCAGCCCCCTGGAACCCGGGGCCGTGTGAATTATTATTCTCTTTCGGGAAAACTTCGGGAGGAAGGGCCTAAATTTGGGTTTTCAACGAAGCAGAGCGTAGTACCTTGCGAAAGCGGTGAACGGCTAGACTCTTTACTTTACTTTCGGAAAAAAGAACCCCCTATTTCGCGATCTATCCACAGGAAAAAAGGGAAGCAAAAAAAAAAAAACGGTGGGGGCTCCCCCCCTCATCACGAAAAAGGGTCGAGAAACTTTTTCTCTTTTTTGTCGGTCAACTGCCAACAACCCCTATTTTGTCATTTACTGGGGGACTGTCACAGGTGGGGACCACACAGCGCCGCAGTCTGTTCAGGGGTCAGATGAGAGATGACGTCTCTTTTTCTCCTTCCCGGACCCTCCGCGTTTTAAATGGGAAACTCGTTTGCCCTTTTTCGAAATAAAAACCTGATGGGGACCATTTACATTATTCCGATCGACTTCGATGGAAAAGGGAAACTTGCGCTCCCGGTTTGTCTAAAAAAAAAAAATGAAAGGGAAAAGAAAAGACACGCCCGATCCTTTTCTCCCCAAGCGGGTATTTCCCGGGGACTTCTAAAGAAGACAAAAAGCACTAAGATCATTCCCCTTTTCTGTCCCGCAGTGTACCTGCTTTATTCCCCAGTCCAGCCCGTTTTAATTTTTCTGGTGTTTTTCCCCATTCTTACCGCGTTTTTATGATACTAGTAACATCAACGTGCTTTCCACGGGAAATCAAAAAATAACTACGATCGTGCTTTTCCCACAGGAAATCACGCGCGGTTTCCCGCTCAAAACGCCCAAAATGGTCGCCACGTTCGTTGTAGTAGTAAAAACATGAAGGAAAAAAAACAAAAACTACTACTGAAGAAAAAGCGCGACGTGATTGAAACTTACGCGCGGGGTTTTTATAACCCCACCACTTTTTCGGTTTGGATAGGGAATCTACAACTGGAAGGGGCACCTTTTTAATCTGAAAAACACGAAACAACAAAACAAGAAAATGAAAAAAAACTTTTCGAAAGCACAAACTTTTTTTTTCCCCCCATTCACAGAATCGTTAATACTGGGAATAAAACTTCCCCTCAATGTTTTGAAGCAAAACTTTTTAAACACTTTAAAAAATTTGTCTTGATAAAGGGCCGATACGCCAACTTCGAACAAATATTGCCCCTTCGCGTTTTTTAAAACCACCAAAGTGTTTTTTTAGCGAGAATAAGCCCCAAAAATATTTTTCCCCAAAACCTTAAATTATCCGACATTGAAAGGTGAAAAGCCTAACGTCCCACCGATATGTTATGATGCGATATGAAAGAAAAAAAAAAAAACCGGTACACACCTCCCCCGTCTTTTTTTCTTTACTCGGGGCGACTTAAACAAGGGCGCCTGTTCAAACAACAAAATTGACAAAAACGAAAGCAAACTTTTTTTTCCCCCCCCCCCCCCCCCCCCCCCCCCCCCCCCCACAAACAGAATCGTTAAATATGGGAATACTAATTTGCCATCAATGAGCAAAAACGTTCAGAATTTTAAAAACGCCGGATTTTTCCCCAAAAAATAGGGGACCTCGAGCGTGTGCTTTATGCGAGAATAAGCCAAACACATTTCTCGCAAAACCGAAATTATTTACATTGGGAGGTTTGAAAATCCCTATTAATAGCCCCCAATGTCGATATGCAGAGCAAAAAAAAAAAAAAGGGGGTGCACACTCTCCTCTCTCCCGTCTTTTTCTTCTGGTTCGATTTTGTTGCAAATAGCATAGTTCTCTCCTTTTCTGAAAGGGAATTTACTGCTGCTTAAACAAACTTGTTCTAGGAAAAGGAAACCAAACCATCCACTTGAGAAGGTAAAAATGCCTAACGTGCCCCCCATATGTATGAAATGATATGGGGAAAAGAAAAACAAAAAAAGTAGCACACTCCTCCCCCTTTTTCTTCTACTCAGGTCGATCTTCAACAAGGAGCGCCTGTTCAAACTAACAAAATTTACTAAACGTCAGCAAACTTTCTTTTTTCCCCCACTAACAAATCGTTAATACTCGGAATAAAATTTGCCATCAGTCAATGAGCAAAAACTGTTCAGAATTGTCACCCGGGATTTTTTCAAAAAAATATGGAAAAGGCTGAAAATGCCTAACGTGCCACCAATATTTACGAAATGAATAAAAAAAGGAGAAAAAGCGCACACCCCCCGTCTTCTTCTACCAGGTCGATCTACAACTAGAGGAAGAGGGCGCCTGTTTTAAAAAACAAAAGACTAAAACGTCAGAAAAAATTTTTTTCTTCCCCCCCAAACAGAACTTTAATATCAATACTAATTTCCAGTCAATACAAAAAACTGTTCAAAACTTATAAACCCCGGTGTTTCAAACAAATATGGACTTCGAGCGTGTGCTTTAGCGAAATAAGACCAAACACAATTCTCGCCTAAAACCGTAAATTATCCAATTTGAGGGCTAAAATCCCAAATATGCCACCGATATGTTATGTTAAAAAGAAATGCACCTCTTCCCCTGTCTTATTCTTCGATTTTGTTTTGTTGCGAAAATAGCAATTTTCTCTCTTCTTCTGCAGGAATTTTCTGCTGCGTAAACTGAATGGTTCTAGGACGGGAAAACCCAAAAACCATCACTTTGAAAGGCTGAAAATGCCAAATATGCCCCCGATATGTTATGAAAAGATTAGGAAAAAAAAAAAAGGTAGCACACTCTCCCCCCCCGTCTTTTTTTCTATCGGGTCGATTTCACAGAGGGGGCCTGTTCAAACTAAAAAAATTTACTAAAAGTCACAAACTTTTCTTTTTTCCCACAAACAGAATCTTTTAAACCCGGGAAATAATAACTTGCCTCAAAATGAGCACAAACTTCAGAAACTGTCTCCCCGGATGTTTCAAAAAAATATTGACTCGTTGTCTTTATGGTGTGTTTATGCGAAAAAACCAAACACACTTCTCCGGCTAAACCGTAAATTACCTACATTGAGAAGGCTAAAAATCCCTATTAATATGCCACCGTTGTTAGAATGAAAGGAAAAAACGTAGCACACTCTCCCCCCCGTCTTATTTTCTGAGTTCGATCTTGTTGCGTTAATGCATAGTTCTCTTTCTTCTGCGGGGAATTTACGCTGCTGAAACTGAACTTGTTCTAGGACAAGGAAACCAAACCATCCACATTGAGAAGGCTGAAAATGCCTAAAAAAACCCACCGATATTTTATGAAATGAATGAGGAAAAAAAAAAAAAAAGGTAGACACTCTCTCCCCGTTTCTTCTTCTACTCAGGTCGACTTCAACTAGAGGGCGCTTTCAAACTAATAAAATTGAAAAAAACGTCAAAAGCAAACTTTTCTTTTTTCCCCCCACAAACAAAATCGTTAATCTGGAATAATAACTTGTCAGTCAGTTAAGGGCACAAATTTCGAATTTGTCTCCCCCGGGATTTTTCAAAAAAAATTTTTGCTTGTGTTACTTTATTGTGTGCTTTATCGGAAAAGACCAAACACTATTCTCGCGCTAAAACCGTAAACTCTTACATTGAAAGGGAAAATCCCAATTTTTCACCGATTTTTGATGAAACGTAAAATATGTTAGTTGACTTAAAAGTTTGTATCTGTTTTGAGCGGTTCAATTTTTCCCTTGAAAAAAAAATCCTCACGACACCATGTGGGGGGGTGTGTGGTGTGTGGTGTGTGTGTGTGTGTGTGTGTGGGGTTTTTTGTTTGTGGGGCTTTTAGAAGATATTTTCGTTTCGGGGAATTTTTTGGGCGTTGCTATGGCCCCTCTTAATGACGACCTCCCCCTATTTTCTTTTGAAAAATAACTCGAAGATGATGATGAGATGATGTGATGATAAGTATGATAATGTGGGCCCCCTTTTTTTTATACTACTAAACACTTATAAAATTTTTTTTGTTTGCCCCGATGATGGTGATGTTTGGTACTTTCTATCTGAACGAACGGGTACTTGACAAAACTCTAGAGGATCACGTCATGTTGGGTGCTTTTCAGTCGGGCTTTTTATTTTTTAAATTTCCCTGGACTTATTAGCGGTGGGCGGATTAGGCTCTATATACGCCTCTTTTTTTTCCCTTTGGGTAAAAAACTCGAATGATGATGATGAGATAAGTAGTGGGCCCCTTCTTTTTGCTATCCCTCTAAGACTTATCGCTTTTTTTTGTCCCCATTGGGATGATTTGGTAGTTTTCTCATGTACGGGCTTTTTACTTTGGAAATTCCCTGGACTTATTCTTGTTACGGGGGGGTGGGGTGGATTTTAGAATTTTGTATATATTGCCGGTACCTCGGGGTGGGTGGGGAACCGTGGTCGCGGTCGTGGTCGGGTCTTATTAAATAGCTTCTTCCTTAAAAAAAAAAAAACCGAGTCTAAAAAAATTCGAAATAAAAAAAGGGGCCCCGAGATGAAGAGAAGAAGACTGTAATAATGCCTCGTGTCAACATCGTGGACCCGGGCTTAAAATATGAATTCATGAAGCGGGTTTGCTTTTTTAAACCCTGAGACTTGAAAAACATGGATGAACGTAAGGAATCTAATTTATATTATAAAAAGGGAAGGTTTGCTTTTTTGCTGGTGGAAAAATAAAACCGCAAAACTTTTTGGGTTGTGCCAAAGCGAATGGTTTTTACCTTTTTTTCTTTTGGAAGAATAAAACCGCAACAAATTTTGGATTGTACTACAAAAGCGAATGGTTTTTTTCCTTTTTGATTGTGGGAAAAAAAACCCAACACTTTTGGATTGTACTACAAAGCGAATGGTTTTTTCCCTTTTTGACTTGTGGGGAATAAAACCGCAACAATTTGGGTTGTCTAAAAGCGAATAGTTTTTCCTTTTTGCTTGTGGGAAAAATAAAAACCCCAACAATTTTGGATTTACTACAAAGGAATGGTTTTTACCTTTTGACTTGTGGTGAATAAAATGAACGGATTTTCTTTTTAAAACCCGGGGACTGAAAAATTGGAAAGAACGTAAGGTAACTAATTTTATTAGAAAAACGAATGGTTTGCTTTTTTTGACTTTTGGTAATACACCTCAAAAAACTTTTTGGGTTGTCTATAAAGCGAATACGGTTTGACTTTTGGAGAATAAAACCGCAACAAATTTTGGGTTTACTTAAAGCGAATGGTTTTACCTTTTGACTTGGGAAGAATAAAACTGCAACAACTTTTGGTTGTCTAAAAACAAAGTTTTACCTTTTTTTCTTGGGGAAGAAAAAAACCTCAACATCTTTTGGATTTACATAAAACAAGGGGTTTTTCCTCTTTTTTTGGTGTGAAAAAAACCCCAAAAACTTTTGGATTGTACTACAAAAAGAAGGTTTTACCTTTTTTGATTGTGGCAGAATAAAAAAGCAAAAAACTTTTGATTTACTATAAAGCGAATGGTTTTACCTTTTTGCTTGGAAGGAAAAAATGACCGAATGTTTTACCTTTTTTTATTGTGGAAAAATACAACCGCAAAAAAACTTTTGGGTTGTACTTAAAGCGAAATTTTTTCCCCTTTTTGACTTTTGGGGGGAAAAAAACAACCAACCCCTTTTGGTTGTTGTGTGACCCTTAAAAATTTAAGTAAATCTACTTGGGATATTTGGTTCCTATTTGTTTTTTGGGGGGGGGGTGTTATTGACCCTTTTGACTTGTAGAAAAAAAAAACAACAAACTTTGGGGCGGCTACGTTTTACCTTCGGGCCCCATTAAAACGAATGGTTTTACCTTTTTTTCTTTGGAAGAATAAAAGCAAAAAATTTTGGGGTTCTCTACAAAGCGAATGGGTTTTACCTTTTTTGATTGGGAAAGGAAAAAAAAAGACCGAATGGTTTTTTCCTTTTTTACTTTGGGGAAAAATAAAACCCCAACATCTTTTTGGGTTGTACTATAAAACGAAGTTTACCTTTTTGCTTGTGTAGAAACAACCGCAAAAACGGGGGGAAAAAGCGAACGGTTTTTACCTTTCTGACTTGTGGGGGAAAAAAACAACCAACCCCTTTGGGGGGGTTTTTACTTTTGATATTCGGTTCCTTTGTTGTTGGGGTTGTTTGTTTAAGGGGACTCTTTCCCACTTGGAGAAAAAAAAAAAAAAACCCCGAATGGGTTTTACCCCCTTTCGACTTTTGGGGGGAAAAAAAACAACCAAACCCCTTTTGGGTTGTTGGTGACCCTTAAGAAGTAGTATAATAACTCTTTGTATACGGTTTCCCTTTTTTATTGTTGGTGGTGGTGGGGTTTAAACCCTTTTTACTTTTTGTAGAAGAAAAAAACACCTTTTGGGTTTGTTACTGTAATATTTGGTTTCCTATTGTTTTTGGGGGTGGGTTTTTGAAAGGGCTGGTTTTTTCCTTTTTACTTCGTCTAGAAAATTTAAAAAACCCAACCTTTTTTAGGTTTATATTCGGGTTTTTATTTTGGGGTGGTGTTTGTTTTGAAACTTCTTCGCATACATCGAGTCGAAAGACTTCTTCATCAAAGCTGGGGGAAAATTTTTTAAAAAGATGTATGAAACTTGTTTTTTATTCGGTTCCCCTTTTTTGGTGTGGGGTGGGCTTGTATTAAACTTCGTCGGTCATCATAGACTTCTTCATCACGCGGGGAAATTCATTAAAAAAAGCTATGAAAAATTTAAATAAAGCGAATGGGTTTTATTCTTTTAAAGAAGGGAAAAAAAGTGGATTGGAAGAAAATAAAAAGTTTGGGGAGGTATTGGCATCATCATATTTGAAAAAAACTTTTCTTCTGAAAACGAAACAACCCCGATGCTGCGATCTGAAATAAGGTTGCTACCCTTTGGCTTTTAACGAATCGGATTTTGAACGTGAGGTATTGTGACTTCGCATATCTCGTATCGAAAGATTCTTCTTTTCACACCCCCGCGAAAAAAAGAAAAAAAATCCTTGAAGAAAAAGTTTTCCACCCTTTGGACTTTTATATTTAAAAAAAACACAAACAAAAAAAAACTTTGGATTTGTGAAAGTAGTATTAGTAATCTATTTTCGTTTTCGGGTTTCCCGTTGTTGGTGTTGCGTTTAGAGACTTCGAAGAAAAAACTTCTTCGCACGAAAAAGGAAAAGCAAAAAAACGGATGCTCCAACTTTCGACTTTTTTTAACTCTTTGGATTTTGTGAGCATAAAGTAAAAGGTTGGTGTTGCAAAGAGCGAATGGTGTTTTTTAAATTTGGAAAATTGGGGAAAAAAAGAAAAAACCCAAAAAACTTTTGGATTTTTACTTAATGATAAGCACTTTTTTTTATATTCGTTTCCCTCTTCTTTTTGGGGGGGTGGTGGGGGGTGCTTGTATTAAGACTTCGTCGGATTCAAGTCGGGAAAACTTCCCAACAGCGTGGGAAAAATTTTTAAAAAGTCTAAGAAATGAAAAAAAAGGGGAATGGTTTTATTCTTTTAAAGAGGGGGAAAAAACGGGATTGTGAACGTAAATAAAACGTTGGGAGGGATTGGGATATCATATTCAAAGATTTTCTTCGTGAAAACGAAACAACCAATGCTGCACTTTGAAAAAACGGTTGTTTCCCTTTGGACTTTCGAACGAACAGGATGTGAAAGGAGTATTTTGACTTCGCATCATCGTAGTCGAAAGTCTTCCCTTAACGCTCGGGGGAAAAAAAAAATAAAGTGTTGTTGAAAAAAATGTTGACCACCGCCCTTTTGGGACTTGAAGAAATCTAAAGCGAAAAAACCATTTCGGACTTCTTAAAAAATAAAAGTTGTTTTTTGGTGGTGTGGGGTTTCTGTAAAGCCCAGTTTTTTTTTTTAACCCCTTTCGATTTTTTGTGTTGGGGGGAAAAAAAAAAAAACCGGGGAAAAATCTACTTCTTTTAGCATTTTCTTTGGTTTCCCATTATTTGTTTTCGGTTTGGGGGTGGAGACTTCGTCGCATCATAAATTTGTCAAAAAAAATTTTTCTTCTCGCCGGGGGGTGTGGGAAAGGAAAAAGGGAAAAAATTGCTGAAGAAATAAAATTTAACCCACACCCTTTGGGGGCGCGAAAAAGTTGATGTTTCCGTAAAAGCCACCAAATGGTTGGGGGGTTTTTCCCCCTTTTTCTCACCCTCTTAGATGGTGAATGTAAAGGTAATCGTTTCCTTCTTCTAATAATATTCGGGGTTTCCCAGATTTTGAGATTTCTTTACACCACACACACGCGAGGTCGTGGGGCAAGAAGAACAAGATATGAAATAAAGCGAAGGATTTAACTACTGCCCTTTCGTTTTGGATTTTTGAAGAAAAAAAAACTTGGGGTCGTGAAAGCATCTACTTTTTATATTTGGTTCCATCGTGGTTTGAGACATCTTCGCCCCATTTTAAAAACAAAAGAAAAAGATACCCCCCCGCGTAACTTTAAGGCCGCGGGGGAGGGGGAACTTATTTATTAATTTTCCCCTGACACCCCCGGGGTTTGTTAGATCCAGCCGCCACCGCCCCCGCAGCTTTAAGACCCCCCCACCCCAACCCCCACGGCGTGGGGCCCAGACAATGTAGGCGCAACCCCCTCCCCTCGGCGTACCACCTTGCCCCGGAGGGAAAAGGACACCCACATGGAAGTGGGAATGAAACGGGGAAGATCTACTGCTATGGTGATCACACCGACTCTGGGGGTAGTAGTCAACCCCCCTTCATCATCGTCTCAAAACGGGAAACCCCCCCTCCCGCAGCGCGAAGTTTGGCCCCCACAGTGCATCTTTAACAGAAAAAAATACGTGTTGGAGTGTCCGGTGTCCCATATAAAAAGCGTGCTGAGGAAACTCTTTCGGGGCCCCGGGCGCCTTGTTGTCGCGATGAAAAACCCAGGCCGGGGTTACTGATGCGAAAGTACTGGACCGGGGGAAGAGGTGACTGTTCAACCGGGTTTCCCGACAAATGATCCGACGGGGCATGTCGAGTCAGTTGAAAAAAAAAGTGGTGGAATATCCGAACAAGACCGCTCCCCTGCCCCGGGTTTTTGATCCAACGGTGCAAACCCAAAATTTCGGGTCAGAAAAAGCTGCTGAAATTTGGGTGTGGGGCCGTCCATGAGATGATACGATGAGACATGATGATAAGAGACAGATGAGATAGATTTGTCAGGGGATGATGGGTGGAAAAGACTTGCGAATGATGCGACCTAGAACGCGGCTGTCCAGGTGGTTTTGAAAAAACAACGATCCAAGACTAAACGCCATTGCGATTCGCTGGGGAGGCTCCCCAAACCGTCGGTTTTTTGGGGGATACGAAGACGGGCCAAAAGCCTCTGTTGAGCCCGACCCCAACGTTGTGCGGGCCATTCGTGACACATCGGCCCGGGCAAACTCACCAGTTAGTGCGCAAAATGGTCAAGATCTAGGAGAGATCGTTTCGGAGAGGAAGAAGAAAACGGCTTTTTTTTCGGGGAAAAACGTCGGTAGTCGCGACGCCTGGGTGGTTTGATGCCGACTGGTTTTTGGGCCCGGGAAAAACAGGGTCTCATTTCCAACCCTTTGAAATGCAAATAATGTGCTCGACGGTGGAGTTGGGTAAAGCCTTGGGGGCTAGTCCGCGATGACGAGTCAGCGGGGAATGATGATGACAGACCGTGTGATGAAGAGGAGCGGCGGGCGCGTGG
This sequence comes from Conus ventricosus, assembly GCA_018398815.1. Lineage (NCBI taxonomy): Eukaryota > Metazoa > Mollusca > Gastropoda > Neogastropoda > Conidae > Conus > Conus ventricosus. Next base: position 3,966 of record JAFLJL010000626.1, on the reverse strand, counting down.
GGAACCGCCAAACTGGGGGAGATTCCCCCTGGGAACCTAGAATGTCGCGTTTTAGTCTTTTGGGAAGGAATGGGCGCGACGCCATAAACAGTCCGCCCCGAGTAGGCTCAAAACGGGTATCGTTTGACCTTTGAGGCCCGAAACGAATCCCAGCCGGGTGTGGTAACGGCTACAAGTGCGGGGTCGGGCCCGAAAAAGTGGCGAGAAGATGACATCCCGATCTAACATCTTGGAGAACGTGCGAAGACCGAGGCGTGTGTTTCCTGCTTAACAAACTCGGGCCCTCCCATGGGGAACTTTACGAGGGTCTGCAAAAAGGGGGGTGACCCAAACCGCGAGATATGAACCATGCCAGAGAACTCTACGGGGCCAACTGTTTTGAAAGTCCATATTTGGGCGAATATGATAAGGTCTGGAGGGGAGGGGGCAGTCCTATAAAGAACCCCCCCCAGTCGTTTTTTTTCATTCCCCGCGGCATCGCCCCCAAATCTACTCCCGGCCCCAGAAAGAAGCCTGCCTACTCAAAAACCGCAACTCCAACTGTCAACAAAAGTTCCCGCCCCGCTGCTACTTCTAAAACACCCACAAGGGGGCTCTCTTTCTGTTTTTTTCCCCCCTCTTCCCTTCCCTCCTCCCCCTCCCCCTCCCGCCCCTCTCCGCTCACGCAGCACTCTGGAGAGGAGGCCGGGGCCACCACCATCACCCCCGCCCCCGGATGACGACTTTGGTAAAACGCACAGCGTCAGAGGCCATGATGATTCTTGTCATCAATCATAAAAATTTTCAAAACAGCAGCCCCTTTTCTGCTGCTGCAGAAACCTCGGTTTCAGCCGCTACGCATTGACCCAAAACCCCCACCACCCCGTACCAAAACTATACAACCCGCGGCGTGTGATATTTGGTGGGAGATTTAGTCTTCCACCTTCGGGCCCCTTCCGAGTTACGGAATGGGGAATGGTGGGGGGGAAGGAAAGCAACCATTTGGCCAGTTACGCCGGGAACTCCAATCGAAGATTACTCTATCCCCAACCTCCACAGGCTTGAGGGTTTTCCCCGGGCCCCCGGAAAAAAAGGACTCTAACGTAAAATGGTGTGGTTTGTTTTACGTAAATCTGTGGCCCCGGGGGCCCTTTCCGAAAACGAATGGAAAAAAGCCTTTTCCAGATCGAAGAGACTTTCCCCGAAGCCAGAATCCAAAAGGGGTTTTGTGATTTCCCTGTATGGGGAAAGTTGAAATACGATCGTTTATCCAGCGCAATTTGAGAAAGGCTTTCGGAACCGCCAGGCAAGGCCGCAGTACGATTTATTGCCTCCGAAACGTCACCGAAAAAGGTCGTCTGAAAACTGAAAACCACTGTATCAAAACGCCTTGTTCCCCCAAAACAAGTGGTAAGAAGATTGGGGGCCACTCTTTTCTGAGTTGCTGTGTTGTCTGACCACACTGCCTCTTTTAGAGGATGCAAAAAAAGAAAACAAAAAAAAAGCGCTGGGCATATCCCTCCCCCGCCACCGGATACTATATTACGCAACGGGTACTTCTTGGGTTTTTAAACGAAAAAAAACAAAAAACAAAAAAAAACAAAAACCCAACAATACCAGCGGTCAGGGGGATTTTCTTAACCTGGGAATATACGAAAAGGGTACATAACATCGTCAACCCCCTCCCTTTTAACCTTTTTTTTCATTACCTTTGATTGTCATCATCATCCCTGTTTTTCTCACAGCCGTGTACACGTATAAATGGTTTTTATAGGAAAAACGATCTGTCAACACCCCCCCCCCCCCCCCCCCCTTTTCCCCCCGCTTTTATTTTTTAACCCTTTTTTCCCCTTTTTTCTCCAAAACTTGATCCCTACGTCCCTATCCGAATGTTTTCATGATTAATACTTGACGAAAAAATTCCAACCCAACTCTTCTTCTTGCCTGCCACTTTTTAAAAATACACCCCCTTTAATTTTTTTTGGGTTTAAAAGGGGCATGATTTCTCGGATATTGTACCTTTTTTTCATTCTCTTCTGATCCCTACGTCGAGTTTTCAGCGGGGTGAAAACTTCCAGACCCCCCCTTCTTTTTCATCATGAATTTTTCTTTGTGTGAGAAAGGACGGATTCTCACAACAAATATAACTGCTTGATGTTAATACCTCTATTTTGGGTTTTTTTTAACTCTGTTGTTCTTGTTGTTTTTAAGCAAAAAAGGAAAAAAAAATTTTAAACCCCTTAAGTGGTGATGTTGGTCATGGGTATTCTTTTCTTTTCTTTTCTCTCTCCCCTCCCCTCCTTTTCCTCCCACTTTCCTCTCATCAAAGTGAGTAGTAGGGTTAGGGGCCTCTCATGCCTTAAATGCGGAGCAGGATGCGGAGCAGGGATCACGATAGTGCCTAAGGGGCGAATCACATGACAGAGGATGCTCGGTGATGACATCGCAAGATCGATGTGACTTCCCTAATAAGGAACCTACGGGCAATGACAGAGCATGCGCGGTGTTTGCATCGTGATGGTGCAATCACTTTAAAAAAAAAGTTAAGAAAAAAATGACAGACTGGTTATAGCGACTCGTTGGTTTTTTTTTTTTGGTGAGGCCGTATCCCAAGGGCGACAACACACAAACACATGAAGGAAAAAAATGCAGTCAGCTCCCTTGAAAGGCCGAAGTTTACTCGCTACACTATTACCACCTGATCATGAATGACTCTTTAGACCGGTTCATTAATAGTTAAAGAATGAGATTTGGTGGTTAATAGTTGTCTTTGTTTGTTTGTTGTTGTTTGTTTTGTTTTGTTTAGACCGTCTCCAAGGGCGACAACACACAAACACATGAAGGAAAAAAAAGCAGTCAGCTCCCTTGAAAGGCCCGAACTGTACCCGCTGAACCTTACAGCTGAGCATGACTGACTCTTTAGACCGGTTCATTAATAGTTAAAGAATGAGATTTGGTGGTTAATAGTTGTGTTTGTTTGTTTGTTGTTATTTGTTTTGTTTTTGTTTACGCCGTCTTCTAAGGGTGACAACACACAAACACCCAAAAAAAAAAAAAAAAAAAAACAGTCGGCTCCCTTGAAAGACCGAAGTGTACCGGCTAAACCCTTCCCAGCTGATCATCACTGATTTTCGACATTGCTATTAAAACGCCTTAGGGGCGAAGGATCTGACACAAGATGTTCGGTGAATGCATCGTGAGATCGATGTGTGTCGTTAAGAAACACCCTAACGGCGATGACAACGCATGCACAGTAATTTATACGTCTGTCTGTCAACTTAAAAAAAAAAAATCTGAATCTTTTTTTAAACCATCCAACTGTATAATCGAATCTGGAAGACTATACCAACATATTTACGTGTCAAAAAACAAGAAAATCATGTTGCATCAGAGCATCATGATAATAGTGTAAATGACATGTTTTCCCCCCTCCGCTGATCGTTCGAGCTATAAAACGGACTAAAGTTAAAGCAAACCAAAAAAAGTAATGTTAAGTTTAGTCAGTCTTACAGAACGAAGGACCACCCAGGAAACACCACGAGGAGGTGGGGGACTGTTTCCCAAAAAATATTGGATTAAACAACACACTCTGATACAAGAAAAAAAAAAATAAAACGACTATTACAACACTCATCAAGACTACAATCACGTTGGAACGCTATCATACAGAAAAGAAGCTGCCAGGGAGGGGTCAACGAAACAAAAGTCTATACAGGCGTAGGAAAAGTTGTGACACCGTCAGAAGCGAGAACTCGTTTAACATAAAAAAAAGGAAAGAGAATTGCGGGTTTGAGCGTACGTAAATATACATTTTCCGTCCTTTCGGACGACTGCGCAACTTCGAGGCCTTGGAGATTCAACATGTATATCTAAGTGTATGTGCAGTATGTAAACTGAGAGCGGAGAGCAAAATGAAGGATATGGTAGAGAACGCTCCATGTCCCTTCTCGTACCCGCTTTTAAAATTGTTATTTGTTATTTATGACA
>JAFLJL010000625.1:0-25853 GCA_018398815.1 Conus ventricosus | reverse complement strand
GTCGTTTGGCGATAAGAAAAAAAAAGGCAATGGAAAAACAGTGTCGTTTGCCGATAAAGAAATAAAAGGCAATGGAAAAACAGTGTCGTTTGCCGATAAAGAAATAAAAGGCAATGGAAAAACAGGTGTTGTTTCGCGATAAAGAAATAAAAGGCAAAGGAAAAGCAGAGTGTCGTTTGGTGATAAAGAAAAAAAGGCAATGGAAAAACAGTGTCGTTTGCGATAAAGAAAAAAAGGCAATGGAAAAGCAGAGTTGTCGTTGGCTGAAAAAGAAAAAAAGAGCAATGTAAAAAACAGAGTGTCGTTTGGCGATAAAGGGAAAAAAAAGGCAATGGAAAAGCAGAGTGTCGTTTGGCGATAAAGAAAAAAAAAGGCAATGTAAAAACCAGAGTGTCGTTTGCCGATAAAGAAATAAAAGGCAATGGAAAAAAGTGTCGTTTGGCGATAAAGAAATAAAAGGCAATTGAAAAGCAAGTGTCGTTTGCGATAAAAAAAAAAGGCAATGGAAAAGCAGAGTGTCGTTTGGCGATAAAGAAAAAAAGGCGATGAAAAAACAGAGTGTCGTTTGGCGATAAAGAAATAAAAGGCAAATGGAAAAACAGAGTGTCGTTTGGCGATAAAGAAAAAAAAAAGGCAATTGAAAAGCAGTGTCGTTTGGCGATAAAAAAAAAAAGGCAATGGAAAAAAGTGTCGTTTGGCGATAAAGAAAAAAAAGGCAATGGAAAAACAGAGTGTCGTTTGGCGATAAAGGAAAAAAAAGGCAATGGAAAAGCAGAGTGTCGTTTGGCGATAAAGGAAAAAAAGGGCAATGGAAAAACAGTGTCGTTTGCGATAAAGAAATAAAAGGCAATGGAAAAAACAGTGTTGTTTGGCGATAAAGAAATAAAAGGCAATGAAAAGCAGAGTGTCGTTTGGCGATAAAGAAAAAAAGGCAATGGAAAAACAGTGTCGTTTTGCGATAAAGAAAAAAAGGCACTAGAAAAACAGAGTGTCGTTTGGCGATAAAGGAAAAAAAAGGCAATGGAAAAGCAGTGTCGTTTGGCGATAAAGAAATAAAAAGGCAATGGAAAAACAGTGTTGTTTGGCGATAAAGAAATAAAAGGCAATGGAAAAGCAGAGTGTCGTTTGGCGATAAAAGAAATAAAAGGCAATGGAAAAACAGTGTCGTTTTGGATAAAAGAAAAAATGGCACTAGAAAAACAGAGTGTCGTTTGCGATAAAGGAAAAAAAAGGCAATGGAAAAGCATTCGTTTGCCATAAAGAAATAAAAGGCAAAATGGAAAAAAGTGTGTGTTTGGCGATAAAGAAATAAAAGGCAATTGAAAAGCAGAGTGTCGTTTGGCGATAAAGAAAAAAAGGCATGGAAGAAAAAACAGAGTGTCGTTTGGCGATAAAGAAATAAAAGGCAATGGAAAAACAGAGTGTCGTTTGGCGATAAAGAAATAAAAGGCAATGGAAAAACAGGTGTTCGTTTGGCGATAAAGAAAAAAAGGCAATGAAAAGCAGTGTCGTTTTGGCGATAAAGAAAAAAAGGCAATGGAAAAACAGTGTCGTTTGGCGATATATTAAAAAAAAGGCATGGAAATACAGAGTGTCGTTGGCGATAAAGAAAAAAAGGCAATTGAAAGGCAGTGTCGTTTGGCGATAAAGAAAAAAGAGCAAGGGAAAAAACAGTGTCGTTTGAGCGATAAGTTAAGAAAAAAAAAAGGCGATGGAAAAGCAGAGTGTCGTTTGGCGATAAAGAAAAGAAAGGCAATAGAAAAACAGAGTGTCGTTTGGCGATAAATAAAAAAAAGGCGATGGAAAAGCAGACTGTCGTTTGGCGATAAAGAAATAAAAGGCAATGGAAAAAGAGACTGTCGTTTGGCGATAAAGAAAAAAAAGGCATTGGAAAAACAGTGTCGTTTGGCGATAGAGAAAAAGAAGGGAATGGAAAAGCAGAATGTCGTTTGGCGATAGAGAAAAAAAGGGAATGGAAAAGCAGAGTGTCGTTTGTCGATGAATAAAGAAAAAGCCATGGAAAAACAGAGTGTCGTTTGGCGAAAGAAAAAAAAGGCAATGGAAAAACAGGTGCGTTTGGCGATAAAAAAAAAAAGGCAATGGAAAAACAGAGTGTCGTTTGGCGATAAAGGAAAAAAAGTGAAAAAGAAAAACAGATGTCGTTTGGCGATAAGAAAAAAAAGGGAATGGAAAAACAGAGTGTCGTTTGGCGATAAGAAAAAAAAGGCAATGGAAAAGCAGAGTGTCTGTTTGGTGATAAAGAAATAAATAGGGAATGGAAAAGCAGAGTGTCGTTTGGCGGATAAAGAAAAAAGGCGATGGAAAAACAGTGTCGTTTGGGCGATAAAGAAAGAAGGCGATGGAAAAAACAGTGGCGTTTGTGTGAAAAAGAAAAAAAAAAAGCGATGGAAAAAAAACAGAGTGTCGTTTGGCGATGAATAAAAAATGCGATGGAAAAACAGTGTCGGTTGCGATAAAGAAAAAAAGGCAATGGAAAAACAGAGTGTCGTTTGGCGATAAAGAAAAAAAGGGCAATGGAAAAACAGGTGTCGTTTGGCGATAAAGAAAAAAAAGGCAATGGAAAAAAACATGTCGTTTGGGATAAAGTTTTTAAAAAGGCGATGGAAAAGCAGAGCGTTGGCGAAAAAGAAAAAAAAGGCAATGGAAAACAAGAGTGTCGTTTGGCGGTAAAGAAAAAAAAAGGCGATGGAAAAAAGTGGTTGTTTGGCGATAAAGAAAAAAAGGCGATGGGAAAGAGAGTGTCGTTTGCGATAAGGAAAAAAAAAAGGCGGTGGAAAAAAGAGTGTCGTTTGGCGATGAATAAAAAAAGGCGATGGAAAAGCAGAGTCGTTTGGCGATGAACAAAAAAGGCAATGGAAAAACAGAGTGTCGTTTCGCGATAAAGAAATAAAAAGGCAATGGAAAAACAGAGTGTCGTTTGGCGATAAAGAAAAAAAGGCAATGGAAAAGCAGAGTGTCGTTTGGCGATAAAGAAAAAAGCGATGGTAAAACAGTGTCGTTTGGCGATAAAGAAAAAAAGGCAATTGTAAAACAGAGTGTCGTTTGGCGATAAAGGAAAAAAAGGCAATGGAAAAGCAGTGTCGTTTGGCGATAAAGAAATAAAAGGCAATGGCAAAAAAGAGTCGTTTGGCGATAAAGGAAAAAAAGGCAATGGAAAAGCAGTGTCGTTTGGCGGTAAAGAAATAAAAGGCAATGGAAAAACAGACTGTCGTTTGGCGATAAAGAAATAAAAGGCAATTGAAAAGCAGAGTGTCGTTTGGCGATAAAGAAAAAAAGGCAATGGAAAAACAGAGTGTCGTTTGGCGATAAATTTTTAAAAAGGCGATGGAAAAGCAGAGTGTCGTTTGGCGATAGAAAAAAAAAGGAATGGAAAAGCAGACTGTCGTTTGGCGATAAAGAAAAAAAGAGAATGGAAAAGCAGTGTCGTTTGGCGATAGAGAAAAAAAAAGGGAATGGAAAAGCAGAATGTCGTTTGGCGATCGGACTTCAGAGGCGGCAACAATACATGTTTGCTGACCACACACACCGACACACACCGCCCCTCTCCACCTCCCCACCCCCCCACCCCCTCCTCCCTGTCCCATCTCCATAACCACCTCTCTCTCTCTCTCTCTCTCTCTCTCTCTCTCTCTCTCTCTCTCTCTCTCTCTCTCTCTCTCTCTCTCCCTCACACACACACACACACACACACACACATATACGCACGGACGCACGCACGCACGCACACACACACGCACACACACACACACACATGTTTTCTTGACATCCCCTTTCGCTATGTGCTGATTTGTTCAAGCCAATCCATTTTTAATTTCTCCACCCCCACCCCAAATGTGGCGTGTTTGCCATATTCATGGGTTTTACTTTGTCGTCTACCCTGAAAATGGTACACAGAGTGTTGTCCAATCAAAAGATGTTTGACAGTGTATAGAACAGCCAGAGCCAATAAGAAAGCTCGTCTTATTCTTCGTGCCCTTGTGTCTGGTGCTCTGAAGAGACACCAGAAAGCAGAAGGCGCTGAGACAATGAAGAGACGTTGAGGGGATGAACAGGTCACGCTGTTCACACAGGGCGCTGAGACAGTGAAGGGACGTTGAGGGGATAAACAGGTCACGCTGTTCACATAGGGCGCTGAGACAATGAAGAGACGTTGAGGGGATGAACAGGTCACGCTGTTCACATTGGGCGCTGAGACAATGAAGAGACGTTGAGGGGATGAACAGGTCACGCTGTTCACATAGGGCGCTGAGACAATGAAGAGAAGTTGAGGGGATGAACAGGTCACGCTGTTCACATAGGGCGCTGAGACAATGAAGAGACGTTGAGGGGATGAACAGGCTGTTCACATAGGGCGCTGAGACAATGAAGAGACGTTGAGGGGATGAACAGGTCACGCTGTTCACATAGGGCGCTGAGACAATGAAGAGACGTTGAGGGGATGAACAGGTCACGCTGTTCACATAGGGCGCTGAGACAATGAAGGGACATTGAGGGGATGAACAGGTCACGCTGTTCACATAGGGCGCTGAGACAATGAAGAGACGTTGAGGGGATGAACAGGCTGTTCACATAGGGCGCTGAGACAATGAAGGGACGTTGAGGGGATGAACAGGCTGTTCACATAGGGCGCTGAGACAATGAAGAGACGTTGAGGGGATGAACAGGCTGTCCACATAGGGCGCTGAGACAATGAAGAGACGTTGAGGGGATGAACAGGCTGTTCACATAGGGCGCTGAGACAATAAAGGGACGTTGAGTGGATGAACATGCTGTTCACATAGGGCGCTGAGACAATGAAGGGACGTTGAAGGGATGAACAGGTCACGCTGTCCACATAGGGCGCTGAGACAATGAAGGGACGTTGAGGGGATGAACAGGCTGTTCACATAGGGCGCTGAGACAATGAAGGGACGTTGAGGGATGTACAGGCTGTTCACATAGGGCGCTGAGACAATGTAGAGACGTTGAGGGGATGAACAGGCTGTTCACATAGGGCGCTGAGACAATGAAGGGACGTTGAGGGGATGAACAGGCTGTCCACATAGGGCGCTGAGACAATGAAGAGACGTTGAGGGGATGAACAGGTCACGCTGTTCACATAGGGCGCTGAGACAATGAAGAGACATTGAGGGGATGAACAGGCTGTTCACATAGGGCGCTGAGACAGTGAAGGGACGTTGAGGGGATGAACAGGCTGTTCACATAGGGCGCTGAGACAGTGAAGGGACGTTGAGGGGATGAACAGGTCACGCTATTCACATAGGGCGCTGAGACAATGAAGAGACGTTGAGGGGATGAACAGGTCACGCTGTTCACATAGGGCGCTGAGACAATGAAGAGACGTTGAGGGGATGAACAGGCTGTTCACATAGGGCGCTGAGACAATGAAGAGACGTTGAGGGGATGAACAGGTCACGCTGTTCACATAGGGCGCTGAGACAATGAAGAGACGTTGAGGGATGAACAGGCTGTTCACATAGGGCGCTGAGACAGTGAAGGGACGTTGAGGGGATGAACAGGTCACGCTGTTCACATAGGGCGCTGAGACAATGAAGAGACGTTGAGGGGATGAACAGGCTGTTCACATAGGGCGCTGAGACAATGAAGAGACGTTGAGGTGATGAACAGGTCACGCTGTCCACATACGGTCCGCCAACATCCACAAGGCTAGTGATGACTGTGAAACAGAAACTCAGACAAATATTCCCTCGTGATAGAAAACACAAACTGTGCATCGTCAGTAGAAAAGAAAACAGACGATGGTAAAGTTGATAGCAACTTCAATATGAAACAGTGTTATAATCCTTTCTTTCCATCTCTTTGAGGCTGTACATTTTAAAAATCAACATTATTACATTGTGTTTACTTGGAGTTATAATGAGTCTACTATCAAAAATCATTCACTTCATCTCTATCATCTGCCATCCCACAAAGAGGCTTGGGTGGCCGATTTCTTCTGTTCAAATTAGCCAATGAAATCAACTGTTACTGGTTTACTTTTCATGTCATATGCTATAGAAAGGACTAAATGTGTTCTCTGAAACCACTCCCTGAGAATCCTCAGGTAAATCTGATCACAGATATTTCTTTGGAATGACCATTGCTATCAGTCCTACTTTAGTTTTTTTTCAAGAAAATTAAGTTTAAAAAAAAAATACTCAAATGTCATGTCCTGAGGTAACGTCTGTGCAATGACTACAGTTTTTTCTGGGCACAATGAATGATTTCAGGATCTGTGTTGATTATGTTAACCTTCAATTCCATTCATAGCAAAAAGTAAAGACAGCAACACAACATGCCATCACAAAACTCAAAAGTGCTGACCTTCTGATTGCTTACAATGGTTATGCTAACATTAGTAATCCCGTTCAATGTAGAATTTAGCCAACACTGCTTCTGAGCAGTATCGCATTAGCTGTTAACTTTTGTGAAGATGAGAAAGAATTTTCTTTCCTCAATGTTTTGTGCAAACTGAGATGAGCAAGAATTTTTCTTTTCTTGATGTTTTGTGTGAACCAAGATTGATGTTTGGTTAATGACTTCAAGTGTAACTGATTGCCTGGTTTTGGTGAAATGAATTTCCATCTTTCTTGTTCAACAGGTTGATGATATGATAAAATATATTTTGTCTCTGTGAAAAGAAATCCACTCGTCTTAAGTGAAACTTCATGTTAAACTGCTTGCATAATATTAATCTAGAAAACGTTAATAAGGGGAAAAGATGGTTTTTGATTGGGAATGCAGAATTGATTGGCATAAAGTTGGTTAGCATGTTAGGTTGAAAAGACTCTACTGTATTGTTTTCTATTATGTGACTGTCAAATCACAACAAACTGTATTGTTTTCAATTATGTAACCATCTAATCACAACATATTTCCCTGTTTGAAGTCTAAGGTTTTTGTCCCCAAAAATTGCATGTTGCTTTAAAACCCTGCCTCCTGTTTGTTTTTGTATGTGTGGCTTTTGTTGTTGTTGTTGTTGTTGTTGTCTTCATTTTTGTTTACCTGTCATGAGCCTACAGAATTTTCTGTAGCCAACTCCCTTACCGCCATGGGTTTTTTAATGCGTGATAAATGCATAAATGCCTGTGCACACGGGACCACCATTTAACGGTTCTTTTGAACTTGACCCTATCGATAACCTATAAATAATGAATAAAAAAAGTGACTTTCGATCCCTTGGTCGCAAATATATTCTCAGTTCTTCATGCCGTGTATTGATTCTGTGGTTTTGATGTCCGCATCCACATTTGGCCTGTACAGACTTCAGTTCAAAGTCTCTCTAGTGAACAGACTTGTGAGGACTGTCAGTGGGGGGACAAAGTGGAGACTCTTTTCCAATGACTTGGTGTCATTAGTTCATAATTTCCTGCATATGTAAAATCAGAACAGGCACAATTGAACACCAACAAAGTGACTCAGCATCAGTGTTCTGTTCCCCAAGGTGTGTTACCGCATTATAACCTGATATCAATAGCTCCAGTGGATTACTGGAGCAGACTATGTAACAGGAGAGCCTGAGTATAGCTGTGTATGGGGACTTGAAATGAGTGGTGTACGAGTAATATGGAAGAAACTGAGCAAGAACAGCAGCAAAAGAAGTAAAGTTAAAAGAGGCTTCCAATGCCCTTTTTGATCTGCATTTTCAGCAGAGCAGCATGTTCATAGGGGGATACCCTGTGTGATTCTTTTGAATGGTTAATGTTGTTTGTTTACTGATACATTGCATTTATAGTTTAAGACACTAAGGTAGGGCAGTGATTATTGGTTGTTTTACTTCTTTTTTTCTTTTTTTTCTTTCTTTTTTTTTTTTAATACGGTTACAGAGTAGCCGGGGTTAGCAGATCATGTAAGGATGATTCCTTGTGTTTGCTTATAATTTGTATGGAAGCCTGATTGCAAATATGTGAAACCGATACTGAAAACCCCATGTATAATGTACACCACCTATGGTGTACCAGAGATTCATGTGTGCTTCCACTGAGGAGTGCCATGGCTGATGTTTAGATTAACCGAGGGAGGTAGTCTGATGACCCCCGATGAGTTCGCCCAGTTGTGTGGCGATCTAAGGAGACCAGAGATTTTGTGTGCTTCCACTGAGGAGTGCCATGGTTGATGTTTAGATAAACCAAGGGAGGTAGTCTGATGACCCCCGATGAGTTCGCCCAGTGGTGTGGCGATCTAAGGAGGAATCCCTTTGTAGGCACTGACCGGCGACGGGCCGGAAATGCCAAAGAGGGAATACTCTCGAGTAGACCGGGGAAGAGACCGGGGAAAGTTTGTGGGGGTGCCAGCCCCATTATGTAAGAGGAAGACCAGTAGTTGTGGGATGGGCTTACTATGTAGGTTGTTGGTCATCCTGGAGATTTTAAGGAAATAGTTCTGATAATTATTTTCTTATTTCAAACTGGTGAAACTTAGGATCACGCAATGTTGAGAAGATGTTGTATGCTTAGGTTAGAGGGACATGTAGGTGATATGAAGTTTGTAGTTAATAGTTGCAGTTAAACATGTAAGACCCTTATAAATATTCATGAGGCGTAGGGATCTGACAGATGGCGTCCCTAGGTGACGCTAGGGGAAGCGTGGGTGCTCTTGAAGTTACGGAGTTATTCAGTCAGGCCCCAAATCTCAAACGGAGAGGACGACACCTTAGTCTGTGAAGTGTGGTGATGGTGTTCTGATGGCACCAGGAATGCCACGGTTGCTAGAGCCCTTTTCCTTCTCCTTTCCTTTTCCTTTTTTCTTTTCCCCTTTGTCGTTACTTCTACCTTTATTTTCCTTTTTCCCCTTTACTTGTACCTTTTTCTTTTCCTTTTGTTGGGCATTGTCACCAGCCCTTTTTATGCATAAAAACTTTAGACCAAATTAAAAGAAAGAAAATCTTCACTGGGCCTGACTCATTTGTCTTTTTGGATGAACCTAGTCCAACTTTCTCCCGAACCCGATCTCCCCTTGTGCGTTTCTTTACAGTAGGAACAAGGGGAGGTTTACAATAATTCAAATTGAAAATTGAAAAAGTTACCCCACTTGTTTACTGACCCATGTATAATGTTAATGAGATACCTTTTGGTAGGTGTGTGTGTGTGTGTGTGTGTGTGTGTGTGTGTGTGTGTGTGTGTGTGTGTGTGTGTGTGTGTGTGTGTGTGTGTGTGTGTGTGTGTGTGTGTGTGTGTGTGTGGTGTGCGTGGGTGTGTGTGCGTGGGTGCGTGTGTGTGTGTGCGTGTGTGTGTGTGTGTGTGTGTGTGTGTGTGTGTGTTGTGTGTGTGTGTGTGTGTGTGTGTGTGTGTGTGTGTGTGTGTGTGTGTGTGTGTGTTTGGTATTACGGGTGTGGGGTTATTGGTGGGTTTTTTTTTTTTTTTTTTTCTTTCGAAATTGGTGAAAAACACCAGGGGGAATGGTTTTTTCAATGAAAATCAAAATGGAATAGCACCCTATCAAAATAATTATTCAATATTAGAGCCATAAATTTATGGGTCTAGAATAGCGCTGTATTTTCAGGGTTTGCACTTTTTGTACATGTTCAATTTTGCAGGTTTTTGGCCTAAATTATTTTTTTGGGTTTAATCGGGGGGTTTCAGAAATTTCCCCCAATATGAAGAACATTTATATAAGTTTTTTTGATTTTTCGATCTTTTCATGTACGGGTTTATTGGTGTTTTGTTATTTGAATTTTTTGTCTGGTGGGAATGAGAAAAATTTCCCTGTGGAAACTTTTTTTTCATGCTTTGTTGAAAATAAAGGGCTACGTATCTCTTTCCATAGTTTTTTATAATCCCAAGTATAAGAGTAGTTCCCTACAGGAGAACAAGAGTAGATTTTCGAAGGCATTTGTCAATTACAAAAGTTATTGGATAAAATTTTGGGGAGTTTATTCTGAAAGAAAAAAGGGATAGCAGAAAAAAAAAATCAATGGGATTCAAAAATTTTTTTAAAATTAAATGGGATAAATGACTTAAAAAAGGAAAGATTTTTCGAATTCCTGGGGAATCAAATGTGCATAATTTTCTACAAGAAAACCTCTACCCCAAAACAAGAAAATTTATTGGTCAAGCTGGGTTTGTAGGTGGCAGGTCAGTAAAAATAAAAAATGGGGTTGATTTCATTTAATAAAAAATTTTGAGACAAAGTATTTAATGTTGAAAGGCCCCCAATGGCTTATTTTTTTTTAGATGTGGGTTCTCAAAAACGTTCCCTTTGGTAATTTAGGGGCCTTGGGGGGTAACCCCAATTTTTTTAATGGAAAGTGCAAATTTGAACTTGGGTAAAAAACTTATCTTGGGGGGAGACAAATTTGTGCTAAGGGGAAACTTGATTAAAGGGAAACTATTTAGTACTCCAAATAAACCTAACCCAAAAGCCTTTTTGGATTTAACTCTCCCCAGAATTATTATGTGTTCAAAACTTTAAAAACCCCAAATTTAAAAAATTTTTGGGGCCCAAATTTAAATACCATAAAAAAAGGGATTAAATTATTTTCTATATCAAAATCTTTTGGGATTCATAGTTATAAGGTTAGTTACCGTTGTCATTCCATTTTTGATATAAGTCTTAGAAAAGAAGAAAAAGGTTAGAAGTACTGGAAATTTAACAATTTTTTTAAAGAGCAAAAATTTGTAATAATAAAAGGAGTCATTTCAATTAAAAAAAAGAATCCCTTTACCTCTACAACTTTCAAAATATTAATGAGGGGGAAATGATATGCTACATTTACAATTTCAGATCAATATTTTTTGAAAGGGTGTTACTAAAAATAAAAAAAAAAACAATACCTATTCTGTATAAGAAAAAAATGATTTAAAACAAAACGGAACTTGAAACAAAGATTTCCAATTTGGGTTCAAATGTAAATGAAAAATTTTGGAGAATAAACTTTTAAAATTTGGGAAACAGAAGAACTAGGGGAAAAAAAAAGGGGGAATTTTTGTTGTCAAGTAAATGGTTTGAAAAGGGGGGAAAAACCCTAAAAATCTTTGCAGTGGAAAAAAAATTTTGTAGATCCTCTATATTTTCTTGAAAGGTTGAGGGTAATATTTATCCGATCAAAAGATACCCTAAAAAGGTTGAAACTTTTTATGAAAATTTTTACAGAACAAAAGAAAGGGAAACGAATTTTAATGGTATTAAGGTTAAAACAAATTACCAAAAGGGAAAGTGATCGACGGAATCTTGTATAACGAATGGGGACCCCAAAAAAATATGAAAAACAACAAGACCCCGGATCGAGGGTTTTTAACTTTTAAATTTTTTAAAATTCTTTCTTCCAATTTTGGGATTTTCTTGTAATTCTAAATGGGTTTTTAAACAAGTATGTGGTTACCAGACGGGTGTCCTTGTTTTTTTCCAAGGGGGATAACCAAAACAGTATTTGAAAAATTTGGAGCCCAATTTTTTTGTTAAATAGGCAACAAATGACACCTCAATTGCAAATGTATAAAAGGTCTTACCAAAAATGTTCATGAGGCCCAAAAGGGGTTCTTTTAAAGATACTTGGAGAGAATTTTAGAAAAATCTATGTATACTTCAAAATACGAGGAAAACCCGGGTCTTTTACTTATTTTATTTTAAAAAAGGCTTTGATACATCTTTGCCCTTTTGAATAAGGCTTTTAATTTTTCAATTTGGGCCCCCTTTATTAAGGGGGATTGCCCCTTTTACAAGGCATGACGTCCGTTTTTGTTAAAGGGCAATATTAAAAATTTTCCCGTCAACGGGAGTGCGGGGGGGATCCTTCCCCCTTCCCTACCCCGATGGGCGCAGTGTCCTTCGCTTTTTTTAGACAAAAATTTTGATAAAAAAGGGTTCATGGGGGGGGTCAAAGGCCCTCTGTCGCAATTCGAGTTCCAATTAATGTTGGATGGTACAGAAAATCGTTAAATGAAACCATAATTTTGGGACTTTTTGCCCAATGTTGGTTTAAAAATTAAATCAGAAAAACAAATGTCTGTGGGTTTGGGAATATGAAGCTTAAAAAATAATATATCTGATGAAACTTTCGCTGGAATCTGGAAAATTTTTAGAAAATTGGGTATACGTTTTGTGGGACATAGAAGAATAAGGATATAAATTTTGAAAGGGAAATTAAAAGACATTAAAAAGGTAATGGGTAGATGGAGTAGAGAGACTTTCTCCCTTTGGGGAAATAACATTTTAAAAAAATTTTTTTCTAAACTAAAATTTTTTTGATAAATTACCTGATCCCCGGTAAATTTTGTAAAGACTCGAAACCCTTTTTTTTTCCCCTTTTTATGACAATAAACCGCCAAGATAAAAAGGGTATAGGGGCAAACCCTTTGTTAAATTTGGGTTACAGTGGTAGATTTAA
Source organism: Conus ventricosus (assembly GCA_018398815.1). Lineage (NCBI taxonomy): Eukaryota > Metazoa > Mollusca > Gastropoda > Neogastropoda > Conidae > Conus > Conus ventricosus. Next base: position 13,507 of record JAFLJL010000625.1, on the reverse strand, counting down.
TCTTAAAACTTATTAAAAGAAACCGGCTTAAACGGCTAACTTTTAAAAGGAAATCTGCAAAAGTTTGTGTATGCCCTTTTCTAATTTTTTTAAAAGTAAAATGGGAGAAGAAATTTTAATGTTTTTGAAAGTTGAAGAAATTTTTTTGGGCAATGCTGAAACACTGCAAAAATCTTACATGAAATGCCCCCCCCTGAAACCTGCAGAATTTTTTGGTGAGTGGGATACATTTAAAAAAACTTTGTAAGACAGGATTATATTTCTTAAAAATGGGTTGGGAAAAATTTTATTTATTTACCAATTGTATATTTTTAAAATAATGAATTCCTTTTTTTAAGAATTTAAGGAACTTTTCCCAAAAATAGGGGAATAAATTTTTTTCTTAAAGGGATTTCAAGCCACTTGGAATACCGCGAAATGTAGAAATTTGGGTTGATCCTATGAGTTAAAATATAAAATTGGGAAAATAATCAAAAAAGGGGGCAAAGTTCCAGGGAATGTTACAAATCAAGGTTATCCTACTCGCCTTAAAAAGGGGCGAAAACTTTTAACATCTAAATTTGGTTTTAAATTTTCAAACAGTGTTTTATAAAAGGGATGTATTAAACTAAAATGGTTCCAGGGGGGAAAAACTACACGCCTTTAAATACAAGGAAATTCTGTTGACTGTAAAATTTAGAACCCCTTTGTAACCTCTGTCAAATGAAATCCCAAAAATACACCTTATTATGGGGCTGTAGGGTTTTCCAAAAGTTTTGATCGATCTTAAACCCTATGTTTTCCCAGTGCTGTCAGATTGGGGTTCGACATTTTTTAAAAATTTATTGTATTGGTGTAAAGAAGGAGGCAAAAAGACTTTGGCCCTTAAATTTATCCTATTGCTGGGAAAATTTTACCTTTATAAGGGTTTTAAAGAAAATGCAGTGCCCCGTATAAAGCTTTCTTGGTGTTTGAAAGAGATAAAGATTTATTTTTTGCACTTTTTGGAGACATTGCTTCTTTAGTGAACAGGGGCATTATTCAAACATTTGTTTCAAAAGCTTTTCTTCTGTAATTGGGAATAAGCCTTGGTGGAACCCAAATGGGGGGGTTGTTCTTGTTTCTGTTGGTCTTTATCCCAAAAGAAAAGAAATGACTGTAACCAAGGAACAAAAAAAAACAAAACAATTTTATTTTAGCACCCTCCATATAAACTTTTTATTTGGATGTGAATTCATTTGAAAAATTTTCAATGTGCCACCAATTTAAACTGGAAAAAGGTAAACATTTGTGTATTTTCGGTGGTTCTTTTTGTTTGTCTTTTTTTTGGGTTTAATTTTTGTACTGGTCATTTTTTAGAATGTTTTAACTTTTGAATATTTTCTAAATTAAAATATTTTTTGTTGTTTGTATAAAATCAAATTATATGTGTTGTTGTTTGTTGTATATTTTTTGGTTTGTGGGTTTTATTTAAATTTTTATTGGGGGTTTAATTTTAAAGTGTATATATTAATATTTAATATATTATTATTGTGTTGTAGGGATATGTATGTATATTTGTATGATTTGTAGGTTATTTATGTGTTATGTAGTGGGTATTGGGTATGTAAAAAATAGTATAATTTATTGTGTATGTATGTTATCAAAAGTGGTTATATTATGGTGTATGTATGATATCATTATATTGTTTTTGTGTTGTATGTTATTTAAAAATTGGGTTTTTTTTTTTTTTTGTTTTTGGTTTTTTTTGTTTTTTGTCCTTTTTGCATATAATTTAAATTTTTTAAAAATAAATATTTTAAAAAACCTTTAGACTAGCTAGAAACATGCATACAAACAAATATTTTCTTTCATTCACTCACAGATCACTTGATTGTGAGGTATGAAATTCTTTATTCAGTCTTAGACAAATAAGCAGTTTATAACATAATTAACGGCACAAATTATTCGATACAAATTTGAATTATTATGTACATCATAAGCCAATTGTTTAAACAAATGTATGTTGTAGACAGTGACTGAATGTGTGAGGAATTTTTGATTGTTTCATATGATTTATCATGTGTTCATATACATGTTCATGATGATCTTGCTGAAGGGATTAAAAAGATTTATTAAAAGGAAAACAGACGATGGTGTGAACGTAAAGGCTAAAAAACATTCGGAGCCAAAACAATGTTGTGCCCCTCCAAAAGGAGGTGGAACAAAACAAGAACGTTCAAGAACTTGCAACGAACGCTCCTGAGCAGCTCAAAACCAAGATAACTGTACACAGAGGCAAAGAACAACGCCCTATATTCCAGAGCACGTGAGATGCAAGTCAGTTGTGTTCATTGGTAACTTACAGAGCAAAGAAAAAAAAGGTCAACTGTTACCACCGGTAACTAATAAAGCAATAGACATTAAATCAACAATAAACCCAGACACACATAGCTATTTCTACGACTTGTTCTGTGATGGGAAAGACTTCAGGGAAGTGTATAGTGTTACAAATGTTTGTTGTGTTCTGGAAAATGAAAACAAACACACGAGAAAGGGGAAGAGGAGGATATGGCTCCGCTTAAAAAAAAATAGAAGAAAAGGGGGGTGGGGGGGAGTGGGGGGGGGGGGGGGATACGGAGAAAAAAGAGGAGTTGGGGTCCACAGTAAATTACTGCCCCGACCCTCAAAGCCAAAGCAAAAGAGGTCGGCCCAGTGACAGGTGGCGCTGCACCGAAATTCGCCGGAGTCACCCCAGACAGGAAACACTTCCGCTCACAGGCCTTCATACATGATTTCTCTCCCTTGCGTTTTTTTTGTCCGTTAAAAATCAAAGTGATTTTTTTTTTACCTTCATGCTTAATATAAATGCCGAATAAACACACATGTTGATACGTCTTTCGTGTACATGAAACCGATCTTCATACTTGACAGAAAGAAGCTCTCTTTCAAAACGAGATGCCACGTGAAGATTTGAACAGGGACTTTCTGTAAAAGGAGGTAAAGCTTATCTAACAGGGACTTGCTGTGAAGGGAGGTAAATATTGTCAAGCAGGGACTTGCCCTAAAGGAGGTAAATATCAGTTGCAGGGAAGGAAAAAACCAGAGCCCTGAAAGCAATGGCAGAAGCGGCAGAGAGGTGTTCAAGCTGGATCTGGTCAAGGAGGAACAAAGTGAACTTCATAAGGCTTAATTTCCCTACAAATATCGGTGTCCCTGTGGCTCAGTGGTTAAAGCGCGAGTCATTAAGTAGAAAATGAGCATGTCCAGAGGGTCATGGGTTCGAATCCCAGCCATGGCTCGTCCCAAGATGGGGAAAAAAAAAGGGGGGGCAGCAGAGGGACATCCGGAGTCATGAACCGGGTGTGGCCCAACCCCCTAGAGTGTCAGGAGATAAGGGCCGAAACACTTGCTTGAAGGGGCTTCTCTTCTGAGGACTCTCTGCTGCCACGCTCTCCACGAGTTTCTTTCTACTGATGCATGGGAAAAACCATTTACTTCCGGGAATAGGCCGGAGGACGTCCGAGAAAGACCGGAGGACACTGGGAAAGACCAAACCAAGGGCTCTGTGGGCTGGCTCCCCACTTTGCCTTAAACATGTGGCTACAAAAATAAAAGGAAAAGATGCTCCAGGATTCACCGAAAGGGGGAGAGAATGATGAATCCATCGGTGCTCAACCAATCACGACTGCAAATCCCAAACGGACTATGAACATGGACCAAATGGAACATCCATGTGTCTGTGGAAAGCGTTTCGCTACCACCCGTGGCATGAAGATCCACAGAACAAAGATGGGATGTGTGAAGACTCATCTGAATGAGCAGCAGCGCACCGCATCAGCAGATAAGACGTCGGAAGACCAAGGCCAGGATTTAAACCACAGTGCCAAGGACATCCACGCTGTTGGTTGGGATGAGAATTTGCACAGGCCCTCGATGCCAGGCGCCTGAAACTCAACCTGCCACGAGCAAACGAAACTGAAGATTGGAGAAACTGGATGCAAAAATCGTCCAAAGACTCGATGCACTAATAGGGAAAAGCACCCTGGAACACAAACTAGCCACATATGGGGACATTGTGTATGCCACATGTAGAGACGCCTATGGAGTAAAACTACCCAAAGAGAAAACACCTCCAAAGAAATCCAGACGCCAAGAAAAGATGGACAAGATCAGAGTCCAAAAGAACAACCTCAAGAAGCAAGTGAAGACCGCACTGCCAGCTGAAAAACAAGGCTTGGAAAAACTGTGGGAAGACCTGAAAGAAAAACACAGCGCCCTCAGCAAAGCGGAATCTGCGAGAAGAGGAAGAGCAAAAAGAAGAAGACACAAGAGCGCTTCTTCAGAGACCCCTTCCAGTTTGCCAGAACACTGTTTGAGCAGCCAAAATCTGGGACCCTAAGTGTGGACAAAGGATTCTTGAGCAGCATCTGAGGAAAACATACTCTGACTCACAGAACAAAGCACCACTCGACATTCAAGGTCTGGTGTGGCCAACCAACCCTGAGGAACAGTCAATGGCAAGCCTCCAACGTTGGCGGAAATCAAGAAGGTGGTCGACAAAGCCAGAGCCAAATCATCACCAGGCCAAACGGAATACCTTACCAGCTTTACAAGAAATGTCCCAAGGTGCTGGAGTGGCTCCACAGGCTGCTGCGATCGGCTTGGAGAAACCAGAAGATCAGCGGCCAGTGGATGACGGCAGATGGTGTGTACATCCCCAAAGAGCAAAACTCAAGTGACATCAGCCAGTTCAGGCCAATATCACTACTGAACGTCGAAGGGAAAATCTTCTTCTCTGTCATGGCAGCAAGGCTGACCAAGTACCTGATGGAAAACAAGTACTTGGATGTGTCAGTCCAGAAAGGTGGCATCCCAGGCGTGGCTGGCTGTGTAGAACACGCCACAATGATCTGGGACGCAATCCAAAAAGCAAAAACAGAAAAGAGAGACCTGGACGTAGTGTGCTTGATCTGGCAAACGCATATGGATCTGTGCCCCATGAGATGATACAGTTGGCTCTTGAGATGTACCATGTGCCAAAGAACATCCGCGACATGCTCAAGAAGTACTTCAATGGCTTCTCAATGCGGTTCTCTACCAAGGAGTACACAACTGATTGAATCAACTTGGAAGTGGGCATTGCAATGGGCTGTGCAATTTCCCCGATACTGTTCGTGCTGGCAATGGAACTCATCTTGAAAGCAGCAACAAACAACGCGAGACAAACAGACCTTGGCGATGGATACAAGATGCCTCCTCTCATGGCTTCATGGATGACTGTCAAGGAGCGTGAAACCTCTCACAAAAGGCATTAGACGCTTGGGACAAAGGAACAGTGTACGTGCGTATACCAATAAGTAATTGACCAATTTAACTGGGCTACGTTACCCACAGCACACGGCCGAAGTGGTCAGATGACTAACTACACTAGAGAGGAGTCGGATCCTGCCCAGTGGCGAAGGGGAAGGGTTGTAAACACTACGGACCTCGGGGCCCCAAGTGAGTGCTAATTGCTCGGTCAGCTGAGGTTCTTGTGTAAACAGTCTGTGAAGGCAGGGGGCTTGGATTTGTTCAGTTGGTTTTGCCGTGGAGTAACTGTGTGGGTTCTTGTGTTCAGGCGGCGGAATGCGTGTGGAGGTTGTAGTAACCCCCCTAAGATAATTACTGTGTTAACTGACCACCGAGTCGGAGGGAATGTTCGATTGTCAATTTGGGCTAAGAGTGTGTTTGCTAATCATTTAGGTAGGGGGTGGGTGTATTGTGATGTGTGTGGAATGTAGCGAGTGGAGAATTCAGGGTACTTGGAACTAGGGGTTGAGAAGCAGGTTGACAATGCCATGGCCGAAGGGGAATCCTTTGTTTCCCTCCATTTATAAACTGAGGGTGAAAACGTGTCGTTAATAACAACTCAGGAGAGTGAGAGGAGGAGAAGGAGTGAGCAGGACAGGAAAGGGCGAGAGAAAAACGTGGTCTGGGAGATAGAGAGACAGATGGTCTTAGAGTTAATGACAAGTGGAAGACGAAGGATCTAAGTTTGAAGCACAGAGGTGGTGAAGTCAGTCAAACTGAATTAGTTTTTTTGAACAGAGGTGGGTGAAGAGTCGAAGAAGATAGAGTTCGACGTCGAGATCCCAGAGACGACCACCGAAGACCCAGTCCTGAAGCTGGAGCAGTCAACCATGGCATCACCATCAAGCCAGTGTGGTAGAAGTCGTGAAGAGGACTTTTTCAAGAACTGTGGTGTGGTGTGAAAGCGTGGTTGGTGTGTGTCTGAAACCTGGCCAGGTAAGAAGTCATTTTATTATACCGGGATTAGGAAGTATTGATCTTTTATGTTCTGATATTTCTTGGTGTGTGATTTGATTGGGTTCTTGATTAATTATAAGTAGCATAGAAATAGTATTTCTTGTTCTCTGTCGTTTGGAGAGAGACGATTGGTGACATCCCTTTCCAGTGAGAGGCGAATGTTTGTGTGCGCATGACGTGTGCATATGCGTGTATGAGTGCAAAGATAACTTGGTATGTTTAGCCTGAATAATAATACATCTATTAGTGCACTTAAGCATAATACCATCACGATTTCCCGTCCTGGGACAAAGTGGCGAGCCTTGCAGGAGTTGCATGGCCCAAATTAGTTTCAGGAGGGAAAACAAAGTGAGTACTAGTGTAGTACTGGGGGAAGCGTCCACTAAAGGCAAATTTTATTAGCTCTTCTAATTGTTTCCTTTAGTTCTTTGAGTGCTGAGTATTGATTGTGTGTAGGGTGGTTGTTTAAGCAAAGGTCGTTCAGAAGAAACGAAGAACGAGTGTTTAGGTTAATCTCAAGAAAGCTGTGGTTTAGGATTAAGGTCCTTTGTGTTAGGAAACACTTACCACTGGTTGGTGTACTCATAACGGTTAGCAGATAAATGTTTATGACTTTTTTCCGGGTTTATATGCGTAAAAAATAATCGGTGTTAGTGGTCTTATTAATATGAAAAAGAATTGGCGGAAGTAAGTTTTAAACATTGTGAAAATGATGAGTTTAGTGGAGAAACTGGGATATACAGAGATGGAACTGCGTAGATTCATTGAAAATCAGCAGAAGACTGAGAAGAGATGAAAGGGCTGAAGAAGGAAGCTTTGAAAAGGAACAGCTCGACGCTGTCAAATGAAAATCAGATGTGAGGCTGAGAAGACTTAGACTTGAAACTGCTGCATCGAAAGGCTATAGCAAATGCTGCAGAACGCAGATAGTGCAGATGCTAAAACGAGAGCAGAAGCTGAATTCGGAGTTTTAGCCAAACAATTGAGTTGAAAGAATAAAATCGTGAAATCGCATTGAAATAGACACCAGTTCTGAGTCAGTAGGCGCAGGACTAAATTTTGCGCAACTAGATTAAACTCCCTCTGTTCAGAAGTAGAAATGATTCATTCGACGCCTATATCAGTCGGTTTGAATCGGTTTGCGAGAAGAGGGCTGGCCCGAAGATAAATGGGCAATAAACCTGTCTGCCTTGTTGACAGGTCGTGCGTTTACACACAATTATCACCCTCCAAAGGTGATCAGAGAGATTTTGTCAAGGTGAAAACAGGCGGTGCTAAAGCAGTTGATTTGATGAAGAAGGTTTTAGGCGTAAGTTTCGCGATGGCGAGAATCGTACAGCGGTGGAGACATACACACAGTTCGGGAGTTTAGAACTGGACCACTTTTAAACAAAATGGGTAGAACTTAGTGGAGTTAGACTGTGATTTTGAAGGCCTCTAGACATGGTGTTAAAGGAACATGATACTTGATGGTTGTGGGGGGGCATCACAATCCTCATTAAGGAAAATAGGTGAAACCACAATAGTGAGGGACTTGAGACAGCTGAGACATACGGGAAGCGAGGCGTGATTTGCTGAACTCAGAGGAAAAAAAACCTGGAGCTTATTCAGAGGATAGCAGGCCAGACATGTCTCACGCAATGAGTCAGCAGTTCACACCCGTGGCCACAGCGTCACGTGTGCAAACTAGGGTGAAAACCAATTGGTGGCTAGGAATGAGCGTACCGTTTTTCTGTGTATAAGACAGGGCACTGGTAGAGACTGGATATTTAAGTCAAAAGAAGGCAGCGCAATGGAGGTCAGGCCAAGGGAGAGACAGGTTGAAAGAGATGGAAAGGTGTACAGTGTTATTTTGTCTGGGATTGTGCTGGTGTGTTCACTGATTCAGGCGATAACATGGATGTGCACAAAGGCAGAGTAGGGGATAATGTGGTGAAGGTCATTAGAGGACTCTGGGTGCACTGGTGTATGGCGAAGGAGTCCTGGTTGCGAAGGGACAATTCCAGTAAAAACACAGAGGTGTAGTCAAATAGATGGAAACAATAGCAGAATTCGAAAACGGCATGGTGTTTGGATTGATTAACCATTTCTATAGTGGAGTTGGACAGGCGTTGGAGTTCCAAGCCGCCGTTATGAGCTGGTGTTCGGAAACATCCAGGAGCACGTGGGATGGAAACCCAGACGCTGACTTCTGTGTCGAATCAGAGAAAAGGAATCACGTGAGGAAAAAGGCCCAGGCTGGCAAATCACTCCAGAAAGCATGGAGCGTGTCGGTGAGATAACCCCACTCACTTACGTGCTGAACAAATGGGCGAATTACTCACGCTTAGGAAAATTGTTTAGGCTCGCTCACAAGACAAATGAAAAGGTGTGAAAGAGGGTACAATTCGGGTTTGGTTAGACAACGGCATATTGTACGTACATTACTACATTCGCGCTCGGGAAAAAACGAAGAAGAGATCGTTGTACCTACGTAAGCAGTAAGGCGGTGATGTCGGACAATCATGTGACGTCAGCCTCGGGCATCGCGGTAGAAAGGCACACAAAAGGTTGTGACGCAAGGTACTATGGCCAGGTAATCCTTGGTGATGTCAGGCGTTTCTGTTCACATTTGCAACACATGTCGCGCGGTACGACAATAGTGGTTAGAGTGTGAAGTAAGTGGGAGGGACCGTAGGAAAATTAAATTGGTCGGGCGAAAGTTCGATAGTGTGTGCGTGTGTCTTTTGCAGTGTCGCGTATGCGTGACGTGGTGTTGCAGGCCACGTGTATGAAGAGGAAGGGGGAGTGATTTCGTTGAATAATAATGGTTATATGGAATTCGCTTAGTTGTGGAGATTTAGATTTATGTTGTTATTTGCTTTGATAGTGTGTTTGTATGATTTTTCTCTATAATTGTTGTTGCAAGATCAAATCTTGCGTGCGTTCTCTGGGGTAGAGGCTTATGAGAGGCCGTTATTAGCATATGGTTTTTAAATGGGGAAAATTCTGTGTTTCATCTCCTTGAATGTTTAAGTTTTGGGCCAATGCTGGGCTTTGTTTCGAGTGGGGGGAATTTGTCAAGGAGCGTGAAAACTCTACAAAAGGCATTAGTCGGCTGGGAGACAAAGGGGACTTTGGACGTGGTATACAAATAAGTAATTGACAATTAACCAGAGTACGTTAACCACCGCACAGGCGAAGTGGTCAGATGACAAACAACACCTAGGAGAGTGTTCGGAACATGCCCAGTGGCGAAAGGGGAAGGGTTGTAACCACTACGACCGGGGCCGTACCCTAAGGAGTGCTTATAAGCTCGGTCAGCTGAGAGTTATTGTGTAAACAGTCAGTGAATGAGCAGGGGGCCTTGGATTTTTCAGTTGTATTGCGTGGGTCACTGTGGTTGGTTCTTATTGGTCAGGTGGCTGATTGAGTGTGGAGGTTGTAGTACCTCCTTAAGTTAAATACTGTGTTAACTGACCACGAAGTCGGCGGGAATGTTCGATGTCATCTGGGGCTATGTGTGTGGTTGCTAATCATTAGGTATGGGTGTGTGTAATTGCTGATGTGTGTGGAATGTAGCGAGTGGAGAATTCAGGGTTACTTGTGAACTAGGGGCTTTGAGTTGCAGCGTGGACATAAGGCATGGCCCGAAGGGGAATCCTTTGTTTCCCTCCCTATATAAACTGTGGGGTGTACAACGGGTCGAGAGAACAACACAGGAGAGGAGAGAGAGAAGGGTGTAGGAGAGAGAGAGAGGAGTGAGGAGTTGTGCAGGACAGAGATGGTCGAGAGAAACGTGGTTGGGGATAGAAGAGGACAGCAAGGTCTTTGAGTTAAAGACAAGCTGGAAGAGAAGGGTATAAGTTTGAAGCCAGAGGTGGGTGAGACAGACAAAAGGAAATTGAACCAGTAGGTGGGTGAAGGAAGGACGAAGAAGAAGAGTTCGTCGTGAGATCCCAGAGCGCCACGAAGCCCAGCTCCTGATGAGGAGCCAGTCAACCAAGGGCATCCACCATCAAGCAGTGCGGAAGAGACGTTGAAGAGGACTTTTTACAAGAACTGTGGAGTGGTGTGAAAGCGTGGTTGTGTGTGTTGATAACATGGCCAGGTAGTAAGTCATTTTATTTTAACCGGGATTAGGTAATGATTGATCTTTCTTGTTCTGTATTTCATTGTGTGTGTTTTGATTGTTCATGATTTAATTATAAGTTGCATTGAATTTGTATTTTCTTGTTCTCTGTCGGGTTGGAGAGGAGACGAATGCGTGACATCCCATTACCCAGAGAGAGGCGATATGTTTGGGTGCGCATGAGTGTGCATATGCGTGTATGAGTGCAAAGAGAACCTTGGTTTGTTATAGCTGACTAATAATTACATAAAACTTAGTGCACTTAAGCAATTCCTTCACGTTTTCCCGTTGGAAATGACACTACAGTGATTTCATCAGAGATGACGAGAAACGTCGTGCTGGAGAGGTGACGACATTGTTGCCTCATCCTGATTGAAGTTCAAGCCAAAAAAAACACGGAGTCTCTCACTGAGGAAAGGAAAAGGGGCCCGAACTGTGGTTTTCCCAGTGTTCCAACCGGGGCCATTCCAACAGTCACAGAAGAACCAGTAAAGAGCCTTGGGAGGGCATGATGATACGCTGAAAGACACACAAAAGCAAAAGAAACCAGCAGATGGGGGAAAAAGGTTTGGGACAATTCCAGGTGGGCTCCCGGAAAATAAAAGGTTGGGTCGCAGTTTGTGATACCCCGCCCTAGGGCCCCTTGATGTATACGACTCTGCACCGCACAGTGGGGGCAATGGAACCCCAATCAAAAAGTTCAAAAAGGGAAAATGGTTGGGTGTCCCACCCGTCTGACTGACATCGCGCTGTCTGTCCCCAAAGCAAGCCCCAACTCACTAAAACCCTCCTGGAGAATACAAAGGGGGAAATCAGACTTAAAAAGCATTTCGGGGGGATCAGGGAAAAGGTGGTAAAAGCAATCGGCCCAGCTGAAGACAGGCAGAAAATGGAAAGTTCAAAGGCATGGTTTTCTGCAAAGAAAGTCCAAATTGAGAAAAAACGGGCACACACAGACCAAAGACAGGACTGGGGGTGACCAAAACGAAAGGTGGTCAAAGGCCAAAGGAAAAGCTAAAGAGACAGCTGTTCAGAGAGAGAAAAGAAGAAGACCAAAAAAAACTCCAAAAAGAGTCCCCGAGCCCCCGCAAGGGCAATGGACAACGTGGGAGAATGACTCCAAAAAAGTCTAACTTTGGGTTTACATTTGGGCCCCTGGCCCCTCTCAGGATCGTTTATTCCAGATCTGCATATGCCTTCTGCCCCTCAAATCAAAACCCGGGGAAGTGGGGGAAAAAGACGATCCCGCTGCCCCCTCTGCTGAAAAACAAACAGTGGAGCATGTTCTAAGCCAGTAAAGTACCCTGGGTCAAGGGAAAGGGAAACCCCTGGAGGACAACCCCCGGCCAAAGAAATTGTACAAGTAGGGGCTATTCCCCCACCACAAAAGGGAGAATCAGGACTCCAAAAGCACCCGCAACATTCTTCACGGCAGGAGGCAGCAAATCATGGCCAAGAACAACAGTGCCACTCGAAACATGCAGGCAGAGTCTGCTGGATGGGGCAGATGACTGGGAGTGCACTGCAGACCTCCCAGAATGGAAGAGTCACCCAGAGATCATCAGCAAGAGTGGCATGAGACCAGACATAGTAGTCCACTCTAAGTCAACCAAGCAGCTGATCATGATCGAGCTCACGGTGCCATATGAGAACAGAATGGAGGCAGCTCAAATCTACAAGACTGAAAAGTATGCTGATCTGGCAAACAGCCTGAGGAGAGAAGGCTATCAGGTCAAAGTCCTCACTGCAGAATTGGAGCTAGGGATTTGTAGGAACGTCTGCATACAGCCTCATGAAACAGCTCTCAGTTGCAGGGAAGGAAAAAACCAGAGCCTGAAAGCAATGCAGAAGCGGCAGAGAGGTGTTCAAGCTGGATCTGGTCAAGGAGGAACAAAAGTGAACTTCATAAGGCTTAATTTCCCTACAAAATATCAGGTGTCCCTGTGGCTCAGTGATTAAAGCGCGAGTCATTAAGTAGAAAAATGAGCATGTCCAGAGGGTCATGGGTTCGAATCCCAGCCATGGCTCGTCCCAAGATGGGGAAAAAAAAAGGGGGGGCAGCAGAGGGACATCCGGAGTCATGAACCGGGTGTGGCCCAACCCCCCTAGAGTGTCAGGGAGATAAGGGCCGAAAACACTTGCTTGAAGGGGGCTCCTCTTCTGAGGACTCTCTGCTGCCACGCTCTCCACGAGTTTTCTTTCTACTGTCAAGAGGGACTTGCGGTGAAGGGAGGTAAAGCTTATCAAACAGGGACTTGCTGTGAAGGGAGGTAAATATTATCAAGCCGGGACTTGCTTTGAAGGGAGGTAAATATTATCAAGCCGGGACTTGCTTTGAAGGGAGGTAAATATTATCAAGCCGGGACTTGCTGTGAAGGGAGGTAAATATTATCAAGCAGAGACTTGCTGTGAAGGGAGGTAAATATTTTTCAAGCAGAGACTTGCTGTGAAGGGAGGTAATCGTTATCAATGAAGGACTTGCTGTGAAGGGAGGTAATTGTATGGGGTGTTAAAACAGGGACTTCCTGTTGAACGTCCTGTTCTGTGTGTAGTGCTGGGCACGGCAATGTCCATGGCGTGACACGTGGGGCTGGAAGTGTGTGTAGTGCTGGGGGCACGGCAGTGTCCATGGCGTGTCACGTGGGGCTGGAAGTGTGTGTAGTGCTGGGCACGGCAAATGTCCATGGCGTGACACGTGGGCTGGAAGTGTGTGTAGTGCTGGGGAAAGGCAATGTCCTGGCGTGACACGTGGGGCTGGAAGTGTGTGTAGTGCTGGGGGCACGGCAGTGTCCATGGCGTGACACGTGGGGCTGGAAGTGTGTGTAGTGCTGGGCACGGCAGTGTCCATGGCGTGACACGTGGGGCTGGAAGTGTGTGTAGTGCTGGGCACGGCAATGTCCATGGCTTGACACGTGGGGATGGAAGTGTGTGTAGTGCTGGGCACGGCAATTGTCCATGGCGTGACACGTGGGGCTGGAAGTGTGGTAGTGCGGCACGGCAGTGTCCATGGCGTGACACGTGGGGCGAAGTGTTGTCGGGAGAGTGCATGCGTGACACGGGGCTAGTGATCCAATGGCTAAGTGTGACCAGCCAGCGGGTCATCCAACGGGGGGAGTGGGTACCATGCAG
>JAFLJL010000624.1:17500-20000 GCA_018398815.1 Conus ventricosus | reverse complement strand
GCATAACCCTTCCTGTCATGATGACGTAAATAAAAATCTGTTGATTTTGCTAAAAGTGCATTACCCTTTTCCTCATGTGATGTCATTACAATCTGTTGAGTATGATCAAAGTGCTTTTCCCTTCCCCGTCATGATGTGTCATTACAATCTTTGGTTTAAAGTTTTCCTTGCAATGATGCTTTACAATTCTGTTGGTTGATCAAAGTGAATTTCCTTTGTTTCATGATGATGTCATTCCCCAATCTGTTGGTATGCATCAAAGTGCTTTTCCCTTCCCGTATGATGATGTCTTGAAATCTGTTGAGTAGCTCAAACGGCCCGGTAAATCGTTTTTAAGTCTTAGACATGAGAATTTTTTTTAGGTTTGGAGATTTAAAAAAGACATCCTGGCAAAATTTAAAAGAGACGGGGGGAATAGGGTAAAGTGGGTCTTTAATACAAAACAAAACAGCAAAGATTTTTTCGACTACGTCTTACCCATTAAGAAAAACAATAGACAAAAAAAGATGCACAAGCTTTTGGCGCAGGTGGCGAAAATGTGAGACTTTTAAATAGGTTTTGCTTGTTGTTTGTTTGTTTGTTTTTTGTTTTAAATTGCTATCTTTCCTTGTTTTGACATAGCAAAAAGAGTTCGTTTACTCATGTCTGTTTTTTAAAAAAAGCTGTAAAATAAAATTCTAAAACCCCTTTGTTTTTAAGGGAAATGTAACACAATCTTTTTTAGAGTTCACCCCTCCTTTCCTACACCCCTTTCTTTCCGCCCCCATCCCCGGGGGCTACCCCCCCCCCCCCCCCTCCTCCCCCCCTACGGACGGCAAAGGAAAGCACTAGCTAGGAGGGTGGGGGAGTCTTTCTTTTAAAAATTGAACCGTTTTTGGGATATTAGCACCCAAAACACCCCCCCCCCCCCCCCCCCCTCCTCCCCCCCCCCCTCCTCCTCCCCACCCCTTCCCCCCCCCCCCCCCCTCTCTCTCTTCTCTCCTCTCTTTCCTCTCTCTCTCTTTCTTGTCTTTTTCCTCTCTCTTGTTCCCCACACCCCCCCAATTTCTCTCCCCTTTTTTTCCCCCCTTCTCTCTCTCTCTCTCTTCTTTTTCTCTCTCTCCCCTTGTTTCTGAAGTTGGGTGTTTTAAAAATCAGATGCATGTTTGGTTTTCCCAACACGGCTGAATTTTTTCCCCCCTTTCGCGATGGCCCTTTTTCACAAAAAAAAACGCGGCCGGGGTCTCTTTTGGTGGTATTTTGGTGCACCCAAAAGTTAATCGCAAAGGCCTTGGCTAAGGAGTCGAGTTTTTTAGTTGGGCGCGATTAGATTGTTTTGAGAAGTTATTGTGTCTGACAGGGAGTCCCTCCTTTTCGTTCTTTTGGGGCCAAAAAGGGCAGCCGCTGGTTCCAGCCGACAGAGGGAACTCAAAGGATGGGATTATGTGGCTCTTGAGGTGGGCCTTAAGACAGGGGCCGGGAAGTCAAGTCATGCAAATCAAGAAGTCCAAAGACACTTTTTTCTCCAAAGAGAACTTTAGAGTGGCCCCTAAAAAAAAAAAAAATACAATCACAAACCCCCCACCACCACCCCCCCCCCACCCCAAAAAAAGGAAAAAAAACCCCACACACCCCAAAACCACACACCACACACACACACCACCACAACAGAGATAATAAAAACACACACACACACACACACCACACCACACAACAAACCCCCACACACAACACACCCAAACCCCAAAAAAAAAAAAATAGGAAGAGAGAGAGAGGAGGGAGAAGGGGGAGGGAGAGGGAGAATAAGTAAAAAACCCCCACACCCCAACCCCACACCAACACACACACCACACCCCACACACACAACACACAACACACACCACACACACAAAACACACACACAACACACAAAAAAAAACCCAAAAAAAAAAAAAAAAAAAGAGGGAAAAAAGGAGAGAGAGAGAGGGTTTAAATGTGATGAAAAAGGAAAAGTAAAAAAAAATAAAAAAAAAAAAAACAAATTTTTTAAAAAAACCCCCCTTTTTTTTTTAAAACCCCCCACAAACCCCCAAAAAAAAAAAAGGAAGGGGGTTTTGGGAAAAAAGGGGGGGGGGGGGGGGGTTTGTTTTTGTGTTTGGTGTTTTGGGGTTTTGGGGGTGGGTGTTGTGTTTTGTGTTTTTTTTTTTTTTTTTTTTTTTTGTGTTGTGGGGTGTGTGGGGGTTTGTGTTGTTTTTGGTTTTGGGGGGGGGGTTTGGTGTGGGGGGTTTTTTTTGGGGTGTTTTTCAAAGGGGGTTTTTTTGGGGGGGAGGTTTTTTGGGGGGGTTTTTTTTTTTTTTTTTTTTTGGGTTTTTTAAAAAAAAAAAAGGGGGGGGTGGATTAAAAAAAAAAACCCAAAAAAAACAAAACAAAAACCCCCCCCCCCCCGCCCCCCACCCCACCCCCCCCCCCTTTTTTTCCCCCCAAAAAAAAATTTTTAATTTTTTTAAAAACCCCCAAACAAAAACCCACAAAAAATTACTAA
>JAFLJL010000624.1:2500-12500 GCA_018398815.1 Conus ventricosus | reverse complement strand
TGATACTTATAATGTTCCAGTGTTAAAAGCCCACCTGCTGTACAGTCAGACTAACATTTACTCTCTCCTGACATTTCTCATCTTGAACTTTCCCTCCCCTACAGTTCTCCTCCTCTACAGTTCCTCCTTCTCATCCTAACTCCTCCTCTCATTCTCCTTCCTCTTAACTTCTTCTTACTTCCTCCTTCAGTTCTTCTTCTAACTTCTGCTCTTTCTTCACATTCTCTCTCATCTTCTTCTTCATTCCTCCTCTCCAGTTCGTCGTCGTCGTACAGTTCCCGTCATAAAGTCATTCACAGTTTCCTTCGTTCTTTCTCTTTAAGTTCCCTCCTCCCCACGTCCTCCCTCTACCCCTCCTCTCGTTCCTCCTCTCGTCCTCCTCTTCTACATTATCCTTTCTTCTGTTCCCTTCTTCGTTCTTCTTCTTCTTCTTACGTTCTGTCCTCCCTACTTCCTCTCCTCCTCCTCGTGTTTCTTCTTCTCTCTCTTCTCTCTTCTACTGTTCTTGTCTGGTTTCTCGTCTCCTCGGCCTCTCGGGCCGGGCTCCTGCGCTTCCTCCTTTTAGCCGTCGTCCTCTCTTTTCTCGTTGTTTATCGTCTCTCTATTCTTCTCTTCTTCCGCCCACTTCTCCTACCTTACATTCTCTCTTAGGGTACACCTGAACAGACCTCGCTCCAGGGTTCGTTGTTCAGTTGGTTGTGCCTGACTCAGTCTTGCTAAGATTCCTGCCCTGCATGTTGCCATCACTTTTGTCTGTCTTCTGCTCCAGTTCCTCCCCTACGTCCTCCTCTTTACAGTTCCTCCCTCAACATTCCTCCCTTCTACAGGTTCCCTCCATCTCTACATTCCCTCCCTCTACAGTTCCCTCCTCTACAGTTCCCTCCTTTCTACATTCTCTCCCTCTACAGTTCCCTCCCTCTCTACATTCCTTCCTCTACAGTTCCCTCCCTCTACAGTTCTCCCCTCTCTAGTTTCCTCCTCTACAGTTTCCCTCCCTCTAATTCACTCCTCTCACAGTTTCCTCCCGTCCTCTACAGTTTCCTGCCTCGTACAGTTCCTCCCTCGCAGTTCCCTCTCTCAGTTCCCTTCTCACAGTTCCCTCCCTCTCTACAGTTCCTTCTCTCACAGTTCCCTCCCTCTCTACAGTTCCCACCTCTACAGTTCCCTCCCTCTACAGTTCCCGCCCCTCTACAGTTTCCTCCCTCTTACAGTTCCCTCCCTCTACAGTTTCCCTCCCTCTTACAGTTCCTCCCTTTCTACAGTTCCCTTCCTTCTACAGTTCCCTCCCTTCTACAGTTCCTCTCCTTCTACAGTTCCCTCCTTCTACAGTTTCCCTCCCTCTCTAACGTTTCCCTCCTCTACAGTTCCTCCTCTACAGTTCCCTCCCTCTTACGTTTCTTCCCTCTCTACAGTTTCCTTCTCAGTTCCCTCTCTACAGTTCCCTCTCTCTCTACAGTTCCCTCTCTCTCTACATTCCTCTCTCTACAGTTCCCTCCCTCTCTACAGTTCCCTCCTCTACAGTTCCCTCCTCTCTACAGTTCCCTCCCTCTCACAGTTACTTCCCTCTCTTTTCTGTTTTCTGCCCTCCTACAGTTCCTTTACTCTCTACAGTTTCCCTCACTCTCTTCAGTTCCCTCCTTCTACAGTTCCTCCTTCTACAGTTCCCTCCTCTCTACAGTCCCTCCCTCTACAGTTCCCGTCCCTCTCTACAGTTTCCTCCTCCACAGTTTCCTCCCTCTCTATCAGTTTCCTCTTCCTCTCTCTACAGTTCCTCCCTCACAGTTTCCCTTCTCTCTCTACAGTTCCCTCCTCCCTCTCTCACAGTTCCCTCCCTCTCTACAGATCCCTCCTCCTACATTTCTTCCCCCTCTACAGTTCCCTCCCTCTACAGTTCCTGTCCGTCTCTACAGTTCTCTTCATTCCCTCTCTACATTTCACTCCCTCTAACAGTTTCCCTCCCTCTCTACATTTTCCCTTCCTCATTCCCTCCCTCTGCAGTTCCCTCCTTACTCCCAGTTTCCCCCTCTAACAGAGTTCCCTCCCTCTCTACAGATCCTCCCCTCTACAGTTCCTCCCTCTCAGTTCCCTCCCTCTACAGTTCCCCCTCACCGTTCCCTCCTCTTACAGTTCCCTCCCTCTCTACAGTTTTCCTCCCTCAACAGTTCCCTCTCCCTACAGTTCCCTCCCTCTCTACAGTCCCCTCCTCTCTACAGTTCCCTCCCTCTGCAGTTCCCTCCCTCCCAGTTTCCCTCCCTCTACAGTTCCCTCCCTCTCTACAGTTTCCCTCCTCTCTACAGTTTCCCCTCCCTCAACAGTTCCCTCCCTCTACAGTTCCCTCCCTCCATCTACCAGTTCCCTCCCTCTACAGTTCCCTCCCTCTCTACAGTTCCTCCCTCTCTACAGTTTCCTCCCTCTCTACAGTTCCCTCCCTCTCTACAGTTCCCTCTCTCTCTACAGTTCCCTCCTCTAAGTTCCCTCCCTCTCTACAGTTTCCTCCCTCTACAGTTCCCTCCTCTCTACAGTTTCCTCTCTCTCTACAGTTCCACCCTCTACAGTTCCCTCCCTCTTACAGTTTCTTCGCCTCTACATTTCCCACTCTCTACAGTTCCCTCACTCTCTACAGTTCCCTCCTCTACAGTTCCCTCCTTCTACAGTTCCTCCCTCTACAGTTCCCTCCCTCTACAGTTCCCTCCCTCTCTTACAGTTCCCTCTCTCTACAGTTCCCTCTCCGTTCCTCCCTACAGTTCCTTTTCACTCTACAGTTCCCTCCTCTCGCAGTTCCCTCCCTCTACATTTCCTTCACCTCTACAGTTCCCTCCTTCTAACAGTTCCCTCCCTCTACAGTTCCCTCTCTCTCTACAGTTCCCTCCCTCTACAGTTCCCTCTCTCTCTACAGCTCCCTCCCTCTACAGTTCCCTCCGTCTCTACAGTTCCCTCCCTCTACAGTTCCCTCCTTCCAACAGTTCCCTCCCTCTTACAGTTCCCTCCCTCTACAGTTCCCTCCCACTACATTTCCCCTCCCTCTCTACAGTTCCCTCCTCTACAGTTCCCTCCCTCTACAGTTCCCTCCCTCTACAGTTTCCCTCTCTCTACACTTCCCTCCCTCTACAGTTCCCTCCCCCCTACAGTTCCCTCCTCTACAGTTCTCTCTCTCTACCAGTTCCCTCCCTCTACAGTTCCCTGGAGCTTTCTTGTAGCAAAGGCTTATCAGTGTAGTTCTTTTTGCTTTCTTTACGTATGTCAGTAGATCTTCAAATGGCCCATATGCTGCGCGATGGTTTGACTCAGGTATATATTTGTGATGTGATCAGTATATCCGATGATTAGTATATTGCGGTAATGCCTCACTTCTACCGTTTGAATTGCTCTTCTAGATCTGCTACAACAATCCATGTTTCGCGTACACATTCCTGTTCGTCCGTCGAGCCAACGAGGACCGCTTCAATCATCTTGGGGTTGAGGGGGAGTGAGATGATTTGTGGATACGCAGGTGGCTGATCAAGCCAATGCATGCACGGAATGTGCGGTGACAGAATGGACAGGCTCGTCTTTTCTTGCCCGTCACTTTTTGTTGCGCTGTAGCTGTCCTCCTTTCTTCACATACATTGGCGCCTTTGTGGATAGAGTAGCGCCATCTGGCTCGATCCAGAGTGGTTTGCTCGCAAGTGTCAGGGCTGATTTTAAACGCTTTCAAGGATACCTTCGCATGCCAGGAAATGAAAGATGCTAGTGCATTTGCCTCTAATTTTGTTTTTAGATACGTTGTTGTCCTTCGCACAGGGTTGACTTTGGACAGTGCTGCTGTTGTCTTTTTGTTATTTCAAAAAAACAAAAAAACACTAGGGTTCATATCACGGGGTTGAAGTCTGTTGTCTTCTTTCTTTGAAAATGCTGAAAATGAAATCATTTCTTCAACCATGCGTGTGTGTGTATGTGTGTGTGTGTGTGTGTGTGTGTGTGTGTGTGTGTGTGTGTGTGTGGTGTGTTTTGTGTGTGTGTGTGTGTGTGTGTGTGTGTGGTGTGTGTGTGTGTGTGTGTGTGTGTGTCATTCATTTAAGTCTTTCCACTAATCGTGATATTAACGATAAAAAGAGTGTGTAAGAGAATAAGACTGTTGCATGACTGAAAGTTATAGAGTCCAATATGCATGCATGTATGTGTGAATGTGTTCTACATATGGTGCTTAGGCGGTTATTTAAAATACATCTGATTAAGAAATATGTATACAACTACACTATTAGAAATAATAACAGAAAAATATATATCTATACAACAACAAAATCAGTGAACACCCCCACCCCATCCCACCCACCCCCTTCCTTTCCTCCCTCTCTATCCTCCCCCCACCCCTCCCTCCCCGCTCCATCACTTTTATATTAAGAAAAAATTCAGATACTGTAGTGACCAATTGGACTGATATCTAAACTTACACAAAAAAATCTTAGTTTAAAGCTAGTGAATTGTATATAATGTGTGAGTTATTTTGCAACAAAACTGGAATAAAAGTATTTACAAGTTCTTACGTGTGTGCTTATGCTTGTGCACGCACACGAAATGAGTGCATGTGCGTGTGCGCGTGTGTGTATACATATGCGAGTGTGTTTGAGTGTGTGTGTGTGCATATGTGTGTGCTTATATGAGTGCTTATATGAATAATAATGATAATTACAAAGCACTTAAATTTTTCAAAAAGAAAACATTTCAAAGGAAAAGAAAAGAAAATTAACAAAACTAATCAATTTAACAACCATCAAGGCACAGAACCGTAACTTTTCTCCGTCTTTGTCACTTTTAAGCTTTTGTACATTATTCCATCTAACCTCCCCACACTTATGCCCGCCCCAAATACAACAAAAAAAGGAACCTATAAATACTTCCCCAATGGAGTGCGCTCTAAGCATACAAAAACTCATGTGTTAGAGCTGGTGACTCAAAGATGGCCTGTGCACTATTTTGTCTCAACACTGGAATTATTTTTTTCATGTCTTGATATGCAACAATATGTTCACGTGTTATTTTCTTTTTACATAAACACACCATGTTTTTAACATATTTTGTTTTAAAAGCATCAAGTTTCCACCTATACATCAACGAAAGTATATTTTTATTTAAACTAAAGTTATGTTGAATGATTTTAATATCAAAAGTATCAAACTGATTTTGATTGTCATGTTCTATCATTCTATCTTTGAAATTTTTCGAAATATGTGTTTTAACTAGGTTGCACTGCTCATGTACCGATAAGGCTAGTTTAAGATATTCAGAACCAGAGATATGTTTTGCTCCACATTTAGCTGCCCTATCTACTTTATCGTTATAATAAAAGGAACAGTGTGAAGGAATACATCAAATGGATAACTGGGTGCCTCCTTCAATAAGCATGTGGATCAAACAGCTTACCTCAATAATAATTTCAGGTCTAGTATGCAGATGAATATCTTTTAGCGCTGAAGGACTGATTTTGAATCTACACAAAACAGAGCTTGAAATATTGTTTGGGGGAAATTTAAAAGGTAATTCAAAGCCATGAGTATTGCTGTTAATTCAGCTGTGAATATGGATATGTTACATCATATGTAAAAAGATTTCTCCACCATCAAGTGTGCGCGCGCGCGCGCGCGCCGCGAGTGTGTGTGTGTGTGTGTGTGTGTGTGTGTGTGTGTGTTGTGTGTGTGTGTGTGGTGTGTGCGTGCGTGTGCGTGCTTGTGTGCATGTGTGTGTGTGTGGTGTGTGTGGTGTGTGTTTTGTGTGTGTGTGTGTGTGTGTGTGTGCGTGCGTGCGTGCGTGCGTGGTGTGTTTGTGTGTGTGTGTGGTGTGTGTGTGTGTGTGTGTGTGTGTGTGTGTCTGTGTGTGAGATGTGGTGTGTGTGTGTGTGTGTGTGTGTGTAGTGTTGTGTGTGTGTGTGTGTGTGTTGTGCGTGTGTTGCGCCCCCCCCCCCCCTTATTTCTTTTGATATACCAGTGTAGTACGTAAGCTTTTCTTCATCATTTTCTCTGGAGAGAGAGAGAGAGAGAGAGAGAGAGAGAGAGAGAGAGGAGAGAAGAGAGAGAGAGAGATTAAAATCTTACGAATCAGGTATTTTCATATGCAAGCATCAAGTGAAGGCTTAACGACTGCTTTCGGAAACATAATCCATGACGTCAAAATGGCGTTATCTGTATTTCTGTCTAGGCTTGAAACCCTTCGAATGTTTGTGAAATCAGCTTTTCCCGTCCGTCGTTTCCAGCGCTGTTTGCTCTTTCTATTTGTTCGTGATTTGATCCGTACATATTTTATGTGTGTGTGTGTGTGTGTGTGGTGTGTGTGTGTGTGTGTGTGTGTGTGTGTGTGTGTGTCGCGTGCGCGCGCGCAAGCGCACCGCAACATGTATACACAGACTCGTGTGCAGATTGGAATAAGGTGAAGCTTGCATATAAACATTTTGCTGGTGCATCACATTCCTCATCAAACAAATCCTCAGGCGTTCCGTGACAAATCTGGACTATCCATGACTTGTCTTTTTTATATAAAACATCTCTTCTTCTTCTTCTTCTTCTTCTTCTTCTCTTTCTTTCCTCTCCTTCTTCTTCTCCTCTTCCTCCTCTTTCATCTTATCCTCCTCCTCCTCCTCCCTCTTCCTCTTCCTTTCTTGTTCTTTTCTTTCTTCTTCTTCTTCTTCTTCTTCTTCTTCTTCTTCTTCTTCTTTCTCTTCTTCTTCTCTTTCTTCTTCTTCTTCTTCTTCTTCTTCTTCTTCTTCTTCTTCTTCTTCTTCTTCTTCTTTCTTCTTCTTTCTTTGTTTTCTTATCCCTCTTCTTCTCCCTCCTTCTTTCTTTCTTTCTTTCTTTCTTTCTTTCTCCCTCTTTTTCCTCGTTCTCCTTAACTCCGCGGGAATCATTTGGATACCACAGATTACCAGGTTCCTCAGTTCTATGGTCTGTGTCTCAGGGCCTGGGTCTCTGTCACTAGGTAACATAGGAGAAAGGATTAGCCTGTGGCGAGAGCTCCATTTGCTGCTCACCAGATAGCGATTGAACTCTGCCCTCCAGCAGTTTACTAGAAGAATAGAAAAAAAAGGTAACCCGAAGGTACGGTGGGACGCAGAGAAGTACCGTCCACACACAAACAACAAACTGCACAAACCAGCTGGGAGCAATCCTGCACCACCCACCCTTGGAAGCCTGCACTATGTTCACATAGGGTGCAGATGACGATTGAACTCTGCCCTCTCAGCAGCTTACTGTACGATAATTTAACTGAAACTCTGCTTTATAAGCAGCTTACCAGAAGACTGTTGAACGTTACTGCTGCAGTTTGAGCAGTTCGGCAGACAATGATTGAACTATAGCTCTATTTCGAAGCTGGTCATGACACGGCGATGAACCCTAACTCTGCCCTCTTAACAGTTCATTAGAGATAATGATTGGTCTGTACCTCTCTTTGCCAGACAACGATAGAACACAGACTGTGCTATTGTGGCAGCTGATCTGTCCGCAGAGAATGGCTGTACTCTGACCCTGATTTCATACGAGTTCGCCAGAAGATAATTGAATTCTGACGAGGCAGCGAGATTGTAAACTAACTGCTATCTGTGCTCTCTAGACTGCTCGGTAGGTAATTGGATTCCATCCTTTGAACATCTAGCAAATGACTAAGATAACAATCGACTCGTACTGTCTGCACTACGACCTTTCCAAAGCAGTGAATTCAGTCCTACCCTCTCATCAACAAGTCACTGGACAGTTCAGGTCGAACTTTCAAACATGGTCAAAACAGCTCATCCCCAAACAAAGCAAAGTAAAATAAAACAACACTGAAAAAGGGGAACCAATCCAAACCAAACAATATCAAAACAAACGAGAAAAGAAGAAGAAAAGAAGAAGAAAGAAGAAGAAAGAAGAAGAGAGAAGAAGAAGAAAAAAGAAAAGAAGAAGAGAAGAAGAAGAAGAGAAGAAGAAGGAGAGGAGAGAAGAAGAAGAAGAAGAAGAAGAAGAAGAAAGAAGAAAAGAAGAAGAAGAAAGAAGAAGAAGAAGAGAGGAGGAGTCAACTGTGAAATCTGTTTTCTCTGCAGCAGTAATTCTAACTTTACGCCCTCTAAAAAGAATGCTGTCGGAACAACATTATCAATGAAGGGCACGACATGAATTCCCTCCTTAAAACCATTGCTAAAGAGGTTGTTTTGCTTACCAAAGCGCCCTAACAGTTGCTTGTTATTGATTGTTCTCGTCTGCAGCAAGAGAAGTTCCTCACAAAACATTGTAATGATATTGAGTTTTCTGTCTAGTCAAGAAAGATTCGTACAAACATTGTAATTTTTGTTTTCTCTCTGTCAGCAAATTCTCACAACATGTTTATTTGTTGTAATCTGCTGTCTGAAAGATTCCTCACAAACTTGTTTGATTTGTTGTCTCTGTCTTCACAATTTCCTCAAACATTTGTATTAGGTTGTTTTTCTCCTGTCCTAACAAGATTCCTGCACAAACATTGTTTATTTGTTTGTTCTCGTTCTGCAAGCAATTTCTCCAAACATTTTCCTGATCGATTTTTACCAACTTGTTACCTTTGACCTATAACAAAGCCATAAAATTTAGCGCGGATCCCTGGCGCATATGCGATCAAAGGGCAGTCATTGGCTAATCTCTTCAGCAAGATGGCGCAATAGCTGCGGCACCGATTGTAGCAAACCAATGCAAAAAAAAAAAAATGCAGTATGGCTTGAGAACAAGTCCATGCAATTTTGGTGGCGATCCGTATTGTGATTCCGGATCACACAGCAGATCCATAATCCGATCGACCCCATCAGAGATATCCGCTCTCCCCGGCGACCTTTTGTTTTTCTCTGTGTAGAACCCTCTTTCCACTTACAGTGTGTAGTACCCTCTGCTTTCTTACCGTTCGTAGTAAACCTCTGTCCTCTTAACTTGTTCGGAAAGTGACAATACTGGGCAGTTCGGATGCATTGATAAATTAGCCATTCAGACCTAACCCCTCACCGCCGTCCCACCGTTCCCTCGTTCCCTTTCCAAGTCCAGCTTTGGCCTTGAGGCTAGGTTTATTCCTGAGTTTTAACATAAATTTGTTTCGTGGTAAAGCAGAATCGGCATTCTATAACGGAGAGAAGAATGTCAAGTACACATAGTTGTATTCTACCATGAATGATTTCCAACAAAACCAACCAACCAAACAAACTGACACACAACCGTGTGTTGGTGTCGCAAATACCTGGCACAGCATTTTAAGATGTTAATATAAAGTTTGCAGCCTAAGATGTGTATTTAGCGGCTCTGTCATGACCAAACCACTATCAACTGTCCGTGAAGTGATAATGAGCTGGAAAACGAAAATCATTTCTCAATCTGCTGTACTGCTTTGGACACTATAAACACATTGTCACGCATGAATCCTCCGTCAGTGTTCCCTGTTAAAACAGATTTATGAATACCCGTCCAAGCTGCAATGAAAGTGTATCCAGATGAGTAGGTACATTCGCAGCAAACTCAATAAAATTCGGAAACGAAAATTACTTTGAAATAACATTTATTTTCAAAACATATCAATTTCAGAATGATCCTGCATTATTGTGTGATTGTGTGTGAGTGTGTGAGAAAGAGAGAGAGGAAAAGAGAGAGAGAGAGAGAGAGAGAGAGAGAGAGAGAGAGAGAGAGAGAGTGTGTGTGTGTGTGTGTGTGTGTGTGTGTGTGTGTGTGTGTGTGTGTGTGTGTGTGTGTAGGGAAGGAATGGGGTGTATGGGGTGAGGTCATGGGCGAGAGTGATTTTATATATATTCTCAATTGTTAATTTCATCCCATATCTGCAGGCTGTATTCCCTATAGACAATAACACACTCCTCTCTCTCTCTCTCTCTCTCTCTCTCTTCCTCTCTCTTCTCTCTCTCTCTCTCTCTCTCTCTCTCTCTCTCATAATGCCAAAGAATCAATATTGTAAAAGTGTTTGCAGTGTGCTTCTGTACTGTATATCTAGCAACATTATAACTTAAAACATTTTAGATAATGAACATTCTGGA
>JAFLJL010000621.1:37500-39640 GCA_018398815.1 Conus ventricosus | reverse complement strand
AATTATTTTTTGAAGCCCATTGCCTTTCTCACATCAACTATGCGTCCACTGTCTGGAGTGGTGCCGGTGAAAATCACATAAAAAAGATCAACTCTATGCATAGACGGGGAATTAAGCTGATTCTTCCCGACAAGTCTCTATCAACCAGGGCAAACTCGCAAAACTAATGATGTTACCACTGCAGAGCCAACTGACCTATAATAAGGCAGTACTAATGTTTAAAGTCCATGCAAACATGGCGCCAACATATCTTGCTGAGTTTATCCAAATGGCAACAACGCGATATGATTCAAATAATTACATTTTACCACGTAGTCCGCATTGATTTGTTCAATCTAGTTTTGCATTTTTGGTCCATCTGGGGGAACTCTCTTCCTCCGTCTGCCAAAGCATGTCATCGCTGCGTCCTTGAAATCAAGCAGTACTTAAACATTTACTTGACAATAAATCTAACCTTTTGACCATAGTCTCAACGCCCTACTTTTTATGCTTGCCTCTATATTAGCTAATGAACATGTGTGTGTGGTGTGTGTGTGTGTGTGTGTGTGTGTGTGTGTGTGTGTGTGTGTGTGTGTGTGGTGTGGATGTGGGTATGCGCATGCGTGCGTGTATGTGTGGGCCTGTGCATGCATGTGAGCGCGCGCGCGTACGTGTCTGACTGTTGTTTGTGTAATTTTGTAATGGATTTTTTTTTTTATATTATTATTATTTTTTTAAATAATTATTATTCTTATTACTATTGTTATTGTTAATATTATAATGTTGCTATATTCTTCATTGTTTCTGTCACTATTAATATGTGCAGTCTGTTTTGTTGAATGTTGTAGAAATAGCAAGGACAGATTGGAAGAATAGGCACTGCCTAAAATCTCTATCCTTGAGTAATAAAGTTTTTGAGTCTTGAGTCTTGAGTCCTGTCACACACACATACACACACACACACACACACACACACACACACACACACACACACACACACACACACACACATTCAAACACACACACATTCAAACACCATACACACACATTCACTCTCTTTCTCCTCTCTCTCTCTCTCTCTCTCTCTCTCTCTCTCTTCTCTCTCTCTCTCTCTCTCTCTCCTTTTAGTGTTTGGGACTTGCACGAGTGAGACACAAACATTTTACAGCGGAGTCCATGAAGATCCTGTTCAGGATGTCCCGCCAGATGTGATCCCAAGTTTTGGAGAGATAACATTTTTCATCTGATTTAAGATTTTACGGAAGAAAGATTTTTAACGAAGTTTCTGGTACTTTCTACACGATGACATTTAATGAGATTGTGAAAAGTTTTTTTGTTTTTTTTAAATATATTATATATATATATATATTATATAATATATATATAATATATATATATATATATATATATATATATATACAAAAACTAATTAATTCCAGGATAGTACTGGACACCATTCCAGCAACTTACAGAGCAGCTTGGTGTTGCAATGACTGGACTGCAAAGAAATATCAATTATAAAAAAACTTGCTCTTAATGTCTTAGATTGAAGAAATAGGGGAGATAAGCATTCATATCTGCAGTGGTAAATACTTTCTGCCGAACTAATAGTATGTGCTCAGGTGGGTGGATGGGAAAAATAATGCTTCTCAAAATGAGCCTTCAGCAAGCTTATAGTCTCCAATGGGAGACAGTCTCCAATAGGGAGGAAACTCACTAACACTAACTCCTGTCAGATACCGATATTTCGAAACCTGATTGTTTCTCCTCATTGGAGACTATAAGCTTGCTGAAGGCTCATTTTGAGAAGCATTTAATTTTATTTTTCCCCATCCACCCACTCGAGCACACAGCAGAATTATCTACCACTGCAGATATGAATGCTTATCTCCCCATATTTGTTCAATTAAGACATAAGAGCAAGCTTGTTTATACTTGAATATATATATATATATATATATATATATATATATATATATATATATATATATATATATATTGAATTATAACAAAGCTTGCTCTTATGTCTTAGATTGAAGAAATAGGGGGAGATACGCATACATACCTGCAGTGGCAGATGTATTCTGCCTAACAACAGTATGTGCTTGAGTGGTGGATGGGAAAAAATAAAATAAATGCTTCTCAAAATGAGCCTTCAGCA
>JAFLJL010000621.1:7500-10000 GCA_018398815.1 Conus ventricosus | reverse complement strand
TGGCACCTTGAAGATAAGGCGAGCAGCTGAATTTTGAACATGTTGTGGTGGCTGGCGTAAGGCTGCGGGTACACCAAGGTGAAGAGCGTTACAATAATCTAGTCTTCACGGAATGCAGGAAGACACCAACGTCTTCGTGGCCTGTTCTGTAAGGAAAGGTCTGATAGAGCTGATGCGACGGAGTTCGAGAAGGGATGCTTGGCAGATTTTGGCTATGTGGTGTTTCAGGGTGAGATCAGAGTCGAGATAGAAGCCAAGGTCACGAACAAATGGAATAAATGAGATGTCAGTGGAGCCTGGGACTATTGACAAATGAAGACGGGGGTCTTGAGCTTGTGAGTGTTTTGTAAACTGAATAGCTTCTGTTTTATCATCATTTAACTTCAGCTTATTAGTAGACATCCACTGTTTGATATCAGAGACACAGCCTTGAAGATTTTTGACAAGATTGTCATAGTTGTCTAGCGTGTCAGAATGTTCAAGTTGAGTGTCCTTGTCTTCCCCATTCAGAAAAAAAGAAACACCCGAAGGTGCTGGGGAGGACCCAGAGAAGCAATGTCTTCACCTGCCTTTAGAGCAGTCCTGTACCACCCTTGGAGGCCTGCGCTGTGTTGACGATGGGTACAGGCACGCACAGGACACTCCATTAAGATATCAAGGGACATAACTGCTCCTGAACAGAGGTAAATCAGACTACAGGATGCAACTCATAACAGCCTTAAAGTAGCATCCCCATGGGTGTACCAGCCCGTATTTCATGACTGCAGAGCCCACCGGCGAAAAACACCACCCTACCAGCTGCCGAGCACACCCCACAGACCCAACCACCCCTGCCCACGGACAGATGAAGACAGTGCCACTCCAGACACAGCCAAGCTTTCGCCATACGGTCTTATGTGCCCTCAAGAGAGAATCCAAAGTTGTAGTCTTTCCCACTGTCAACAGGACTTTCCCTGTGGTCAGTGGGTCTTTCCTCGCCGTCACTGGACCTTTCTCCAGGGTCAGCCTAGTTAAGGCAAAGAAGAAAAAGAAACACCCGAAGGTGCTGGGGAGGACCCAGAGAAGCACTGTTTTCACCCGCCTTTTGAGCAGTCCTGTGCCACCCTTGGAGGCCTGCACTGTGTTGACGATGGTACAGGCACGCGCAGGACACTCCATTAAGATATCAAGGGACATAACTGCTCCTGAACAGAGGTAAATCAGACTACAGGAATGAAACTGTTTCCATATACTCATGGATGAATGAAACTGTTTCTGAATGAAACTGTTTCCATATACACATGCTTGGCATTACAACGTTACGTGCGCAAACACACACACACACACACACACACACACACACACACACACACACACACACACACACACACACACACACACACACACACACACCACACACCACACACGCACACACACACACAGACAAACATGCAGAGAGACAGAGACAAAGAGACAGAGAGACAAAGAGAGACAGAGAGAAAGAGTGAGAGTGTGTGATGATGCCAGTGCTGGTGCTAGTAGTAGTAGTAGTAGTAGTAGTAGTAGTAGTAGCAGCAGCAGCAGCAGCAGTAGCAGTAGTAGTAGTAGCAGTAGTAGTAGTAGTAAAACAGAGAGAAAAAACAGAAACAGTGCCGGAGAGAGAGAGAGAGGAGAGAGAGAGAGAGAGAGAGAGAGAGAGAGAGAGAGAAGAGAGAGAGAGAGAGAGAGGAGAGGGGGGGGGGTGGAGGAGGGAAGGAGAGTGAGAGAAGAACGACAACAAAGGAACTCAGTCGCACAGCGTCAGATGAAGAGATATGTACTGTGGGTAGAAGCGATAGATGGAACAGCAAAGACAGACGGACGTGCAGTTAGTTAGGCGAGCAGAGCATTATTGACCCACACACACACACACACACACACACACACACACACACACACACACACACACACACACACACATTACAGAGAACGCTGAGGTCAGCCTACAGCAGCACAGCAGTAGACACTCCGACAGCACACTGATTCAGAGATACCTCTCTCTCCACATTGTCTGTCTACAGACCAGTGATCCTCTGCCTCTCCACCACACAGTCATTGATGAGTGATGTCCATCATTATGTTTCCTGCCTTTCCCAGTGTTCCTCTGGCTCTCCACCACACAGTCATTGATGAGTGATGTCCATCATTATGTTTCCTGCCTTTCCCAGTGTTCCTCTGGCTCTCCACCACACAGTCATTGATGAGTGATGTCCATCATTATGTTTCCTGCCTTTCCCAGTGTTCCTCTGGCTCTCCACCACACAGTCATTGATGAGTGATGTCCATCATTATGTTTCTTGCCTTTCCCAGTGTTCCTCTGCTCTCCACCACACAGTCATTGATGAGTGATGTCCATCATTATGTTTCTTGCCTTTCCCAGTGTTCTCTGCCTCTCCACACACAGTCATTGATGAGTGATGTCCTCATTTGTTTCTTGCCTTTCCAGTGTTCCTCTGGCTCTCCACCACACAGTCATTGATGA
>JAFLJL010000621.1:0-2500 GCA_018398815.1 Conus ventricosus | reverse complement strand
CTTTTTCCCCCCCCTTCTCCCCCTTTCTCTCTCTCTCTCTCTTCTCTCTCTCTCTCTCTCCCCTTCTTTTTTTTTTTTGGGGGTTTTTTCCCCCCCCTTTTTTTTTTCCCCCCCCCCCTTTTTTTTTTTTTTTTGTCGTCTGTCTTTTTTTTTTCGTTTTTCGTCTCTCTCTCTTTTTTTTTTTTTTTTTCTCTCTTTTTTTTTTCCCCCCCCCTTTTTTTTTTTTTGGTCTGCCCCCAAAAAACCCCCTTTTTTTTCTGTTCGTGTGTCTCTCTGTCTGTCTGTTCGTCTGTCTTCTGTCTTTTTCCTTCCCCTTCCCCCCCTTTTTCCCTCTCTTTTCGCAAACTATTAAGTCATGCATATGCATGCAGAACACACCAAAAACACACACACAAACCCCACAACACACACGCACGCACGCACGCAAAACCCCCAGCACGCACGCACACCCCGCACGCACACACACACACACACCACACCTTCATCTTTTCTCTCTTCTCTTCTCTCTCCACAACCACACACACCGACACAGCACACCCACACTTTTTACACACCCAAAACATTTTTTTTTTTTTCCCCTTTTTCTCTCTCTCTCCTCTCTCTCTCCTCTCTCTCTCTCTTCCCCTCTCTCTCTCTCTGTGTCTCTCTCTCACACACAAGGGCACACAGACACAGACGCGCGCGCAAAACACACCACAAAACACACACACACACCCCACACCCACACACACACACCCACACCAAACACCCTACACACCCACCAAAAAAAAACACACACACACCACAGGGGGGAGAAAAAGAGAAGGGCGCAAAAAAGCGTTCTTTTTAAAATCCAAACCCAAAAAGTCCCAGTCGGCAAGAGGAGGAAAGAACGCCAGCAAAAGGGTGGGCCCTCTCACACGGAAAACAACTGTCCCAAAATGTACCCCGCCCGTTCAAAAGTGCGCGGTAAGTGGTAGAAAACCCTCAGAGTGATAAAAAGGTTTTTTACTTTTCTTCATCATAATTACAAAACAAAAAAAAATATCCCTTTTATATTATAAGCCTGGACGGAAAAAAAAAAAAGGAGATGATAAAAGCCTTTCTTTCCAAATTTTCAAATGGAGCTACCCTTTTTTTTTTTTTTTTGCTTTATGGGTCAAACCCAAAAAAAGTTTAAAAAACTTTGATTCGAACGGACACCCGGAGGGATATTTAATGGGCGCTTTTTTGCCGCGCCGTTTCACCCTGCATAGCCCCGGTTTTTTTCTCTTTGGTTTAAAATTTTTTGGCTGAATGATGGTTTACATTGCTTTGGCTGTGCCCCCAGCAGATCTGTCCCCTGAAAAAAGGCGGGGGGCCTCTTGGGCAAGCTCTGGCACAAAATTACCCCCTTGCAGATTTTTTAGAACATTGTTTTTACATGGGTAGCATCGTCTATTACATAGGTACAGTTCACACCACAGATAAAAAACACGATGAAGGCCTGCTTGGAGAACATTGACTAACACGTATACGTTTGGTTATATAAGACTTAATCAGTTTAGTACAGTTACTTAGGGCATCTTGGCAGTCTGAACAAAGTATGGGACAGTGTCATCTTTAAAGACAAAAATCTTTTGATTGTGACTTCAGCTGAATGATTTGTCAAAGTCATTTGATGATCAGTTCCCGCTCGGCTCTTGATTAACAACCACACCTGTTAAAAGGTGACGTTTTATGTTTTAAGAAGTTAACGACGGGCTCAAAACATAATATGCAATACAACTGGCGTCCATCGAGAAGAGAGACAGAATCATCATACCGTATGCACTCACACGAAGACAGATACCCAACAAACAACTACAATAATAGATAACAATAATGTCATCACTGGCATGTGAGATAGTCAGAGTAGGATTAGATCGACTGATTATGTCGAATTTCGATGGTTTTTATCAGGTGTGTGTGTGTGTGTGTGTGTGGGGAGGGGTGTGTGTGTGTGTGTGTGTGTGTGTGTGGTGTGTGGGTGTTGAGGGGGGGG
Source organism: Conus ventricosus (assembly GCA_018398815.1). Taxonomy (NCBI): domain Eukaryota; kingdom Metazoa; phylum Mollusca; class Gastropoda; order Neogastropoda; family Conidae; genus Conus; species Conus ventricosus. The sequence goes on along the minus strand of JAFLJL010000621.1, from coordinate 498 downwards.
GGTGCGGGTGGTGCGTGGGGTACGCGCGCGCTTGTATGTGTGTGGAACGAACGTCTCGTCCTCGTGTTGATAAGAAAAAGCCTTGTGTCTTTCAATTAAAAAAACCCAAATTCTATCTAATTCTATTTGCAGACTTTTTGTAATCGCTTTGCATTGATATTTTCTAATTATTAAATATATTTTTGTTTACTTTGTCTTTCAGATCTGGTTTGTTGTTATTGCCTATATCTAATTAGAATTTTACCTCTTTCTGATCGCTTTGTTGACTTCCTTCTTTCAATTTCAACTTTGTTAGCTTTTATTTTTTTTTATTCATTCATTTATCTCATTGCTGTTAAAAGCTGTTGAACTCCGTCTTTATTAGCTGTTATTCATCTTAACACGCTTCTGGCTTTAATTTTAATCTTCTTGGAATCGATTCTCATTCCGGTTGTTTTGTTTTTTTCCCTTCATTTCCTTTAACATTCATGCGTTTCGTGAACCGAAGGCATGAAATTT
>JAFLJL010000620.1:42500-50000 GCA_018398815.1 Conus ventricosus | reverse complement strand
ATTTGGTTTTGTAAACCTAAAGGTGTAGAAAAAATTAAAGCAATATCACCCGAAAAAAGGGCAGAGGAAAATTTCTTTTAAAAGGGAAGGAAGAATTGAAAGCCGTGTTTTCCTTTTAATTCACTTCTCCTCCCACTTCAGTTATAAGTAGGGAGAAGATCAAGGGAGATAACAAGCACCCTTGTTCAGACCGCCGGGGGGCATTCAAAGAACTCTGATATCTCAGACCCCCATTTAACGCACGATCGAACAGATTTATATTCCTGCAGCATATTTAACATTTTAGTAGATGTATTAACTTTTTCTAGCACTTTCCATAAACTTTCTCGGTTGGACTGTGTCGAACGTTTTCATGTAATCGATGAAAGCTATGTATAGTTTTCCATTTTTGCGTTTCTCGTTAAATACATGCATTGATCATTGTGATTAGAGAGAAAATATGGTCGATAGTGGGAATATGTTTTGCGGAAACCAGCTTGTTCCTCAAAAATTTTTTTTCTTCATGTTTGCCCATTTGTAGAGTCGCTTGTTTAGAGAATGGATGTAAACACTTTACTAACGCAGCTTAGTTGTGAATCCCCGGTATTTTCCTGGATTAGCAGAGTCACCTTTTTTAAAATAGAGGAATATGACTGAGTGTGACCATTCACAGGATAATAGCCGTTATCGTAAAATTCTTTTTAAAACAATTTTACTAAGAAGGGGGCAATGAAATGAATAGACGTTTTAAAAAAAATCATTATAATATCGTCTAGCCCTGACGCTTTTCCTGATTTTGATTTTCTAATTGTTTGCTTAACTTCAATGTCTGTGATTGGTTGGTCTAAATCTGGGACCCAGACGGGGTCTTCAGATTCTGAGAGTGTCGTGGGGATTCCTTTTGTTTCGCCTGACTCACCAGCCTGTCTAAAAATAGTTTCAAAATGTTGTTCCCATACGGAGATGGGAATGTTGGTTTTTTACGTGATTTGCGTCTAACACTGCGAACTTTTAGGCCCAAAATTTGCTACTGTTGCTTCTACTATTTGCAGAGTATCCCTTAGATTTTGTTTGTATTGGTTTTCTTATTTCTAATTGCGTCGTTATAAATATTTCTTTTGACTTTATACTTAGCTTGTCTTTTGCCTTTTTCGTACGCGTGCAGTGTGTCAGTGCTCGCCTTGCCAATTCCTTTAAGATTGCGGCACGTGGCATGTACCATTTGTTTTTAATTTGGTCTTGCACGTGTTTTTTGCCGGTTGTGCATTTCATGCATTCACCGGCTTAAAGCAGAGTGTCGATGAAAAGTTTAAGTCCGCCCTCAATGTCGTTGGTCAACCAGATTTACAGCTTTTTCAAGAGCCCGACACTATGAGTGGATTCTAACTGAGTAAAAATAAATGCTCTTTGCTGTTTTTCCCATTTACTTTAGTTATAGGCACATCTTGCTTTTGTTCTCCCTTTCCTTTGTCAGTGATAGTACAATGAACAAATAATTTTACAGGCATGTGCTGGGACTCAATGGTTTTTTATTTTTAAAGATTTGGCTATCCATGTCAAATTACAGAACATGCAAAAAAATCATAGTGCTATTTCCTTGTTTAGCAAGAAAAAAGTAAAACTGTCATCAAAATGGTTGTCAATTAATCCATTCAGGGGTGACAGCTGAACATGGTGCACAGTTCCATCAGTCTTTTGCCAAAACCCATTAACCAATTTATCTTCTGAAAATCTGCACATTTCATTATAAATTATCTAGAACAAGGTCATCACAGTTAAATCCATAATTTCTAGCCCCCATTCTTCTATTCTAGCATTGAAATCCCCACAAACCAGAAATAAAAGACTCTCTGTCTTCCTTCATAAAAAGTCAGCAAAAATTGTTCTAATTTGTCTTAAAGTACATTCAAAATCTTTGTCATTGTAAAAGACACTATTTATAGGGTTTGGTTTATACATTTAACAAATAATACGTCACTATCGCAGCCCAAAAAATGTTTTACAAAGCTGCAAACAAATAATATTTCAGCATTTGTTTCAATTGTTTAACAAAAATTTTACCACTTTCTTTTCACTAACGTAACAAACCCTCCTGATCCCCGACCCATCCTGGATTAATTTGGTTGCAGGTGAATGGAAAACAAGAAAAATCTTTAAAGTAAACATCAAAATTAAACGAACTGAAGGTAAACGTTTCCCGCAAACAGCAGACATCAAAGGAAGTGATATAATCAACAAAAATCAGGATCACACAACTTGGCGCTCAGCCCATTTACATTCAAGAAACAAAGGAGAGAGAACTTGATTGGTATTTGTAGTGTTTATTTGTGGTGTGTATTTGTTCTGTCGTTCTCTTTGTCAGCTCCATTCATTCCATCGTAGAATTTTCTACTTCGTTTTACTACCTTCAATTGTAGGGTAGGCCTAATGTGAGAAACTGTGTGTGTGTTTTTTATTTCCCTTTTTCCCACTGTTTACTAAGCTAGTGTGCGTGCAGTGTCAGCTAGGCTTCGGCCTGTTTCCTAGCTTGTGTGATTGTTTTGGTCTTGGGGCACGTGGCTTTCGTTTTTCCATGAATCGTGAGGTTGCCTGTCGCTCGGTGGAGTTACGGTTGACCGGGTCTGGGGTCGACTGCTCGCCCTCGTTTGTTGTCCTCATTTTGCACACGGCGGGGCCCGCTCGGAGTCGCGTTTGTTTCGTCACTGCATTTTTCCGAGTTGCTGGTTGGTTGGCTGCTACCATTGGGAAAGCTTGACGTAACTGGCTGGACGTGACGGGGACTCCACCGCGTCGTCGGGGATCCCGTTTTTTTAGTTTCACCCAGCCTTCGCTGCTGATCTTTTCGAAATTTTTGTTGACCTTAACATAGAAACCCATTTTTCCTTGATCTCTAAGAGTTTTCAGTTGCTGGGACTGTCGTTTTGTCAGATCCTGACTCACTGTCAAGCCTTTCTCTTTATTTTGTTTCTGCTTGCTGATCTCTCATCAAAGTCATCAGGTTCCCCCATTTCTGGGAAAAAGAGCAATGATGGGGCGTGGATGGGGGTTCTGGGGGTTAGGTTTTCCTAGTCTGTGAGCCTCTCCACGACGTCTCATCCCCTTGCATGTGAGGGAAATAAGTGTTCACAGTGTCCTTGATCAGTGAGGCACAGTCTTTATTTCTACTGTCGACTCGGGTAGGCCCAAAAACTTGACGTTGTTGCGTCTGGAGAAAATCTTCCAAACGATCGATCTCTTGCTTTCATTTCTGTGGATTGTTCTGACATTTCTTCTTGCTGCTCAGCCATCTCACGAATGTCTGCTCGGTTTTTTCCTTCGCTAGTTCTTCACCTGATTGACGCTCTCAATGCTCGGACATTGACTGCTCCAGTCTCTTGATGGAGTCAGCTTGAATCTCCAAAAGCCTTCATAACTTTATCTACACGATTGTCCAGTTTTCTCAAAGGGCACGTCATCTTTTCCAGGTTTTATCTGCATTTTCAGAGCTCTGGGGAATCCTGGGTGTTCCTTACAGGGGGAGTACGGACCGGGTTCAAGAACATCTCCAGAGAGCCGATTTGCCACATCGCCAAAACACAGTTTATCGCCCCAAGCAAGCCCACACCCATCAGGGACAACACGGAATGGCTGCCCCGGGCTGTGACGTCACACGACTAACACCCACGCTGTGTCATTTAACACTGCAGTGAAAAATCTCGGTAATTTCAACACAGGGTTTTGGTCAACAGGGTCGAAAAAGGGAGTTTTCATGCTGGTTTTCATTGCGAGGGGGAAAGCCAGAAAGACGCCAGCCACACGTAGAGCAAAACAATGTCCCCCACACTTGCCTTGTACGGTGTGTTGTCCTCCATCTTGCTGCACGAGATTTGTCGCTGCTTCGCCTTGACCAGGTTTTAAAATACCAACACGAGCCTCCAGCCTCGACACAAATCATTTTCACCACGAAACGATGGCATAGAACTTACTTGTCAATTTCCAACATACAACTTTGAAAATACAGCACTTGGTATGTTTGAAATTTGCCATAGAAGCCACAGTTCACATGACAACACATCCTTCCTCGCGCCATCTTGCACGCGCACCCCCCGAGATGGAGACAAGGAGAGAGAGAGAGAGAGAGAGAGAGAGAGAGAGAGAATATATGAACATAAATATAGATTCTTATCGTTAAAGTCCCCTGAGGAAAACCTTTAATAGGTCGAAATATTAAGAATAATTCACGAGTCTGTTCTTTTCATCTTCGTTTTATGTGGGTATATATATATATATATATATATATATATATATATATATATATATATTATATATATATATATATATATATATATATATATAGATTAGTGTGGTTAAAATACCCAAAATGATTTTGATAGTGCTCGACCCCTTGGGGAGCAACGCGCTCGAAACAAATTTGTAGATTCTATTTTAAAAAACCTATTTTAACATATATATATATACATATATATATATATATATATATATATATATATATATATATATATATATATATATATATATATATATATATTTTAGAATACCACTGCACGTTTCGTTCACTCTGAGATCATTTACGCCGAGCCGAAATTGAACCAAGGATGTTCGTTGTTGTTGTTGTTATTGTAGTTGTTGTTGTCGTTGTTGCTGTTGCTTTTGTAGTTGTTGTTGCTGTTGTTTTTACTGTGATGTTCTGATGGTATTTTTTTTTCTGGCTGTAAAAGAAGTATGAATGTGCCGTGCCATACACGTCATGATAATCGATTTGTGCAAACTTTTCGTTCCGATCTTATTTATAGCAATCAACAACCACTCACTGTTGGAAACCTCTTATCTCTTTCATTTCTTTCTGTGCTTTCACTACCCCCCCCCCCCCCCACACACACACACACACACACACACTCCTCAACTTCAACTGTTCTTTTGAAAATCCAAAAGAGACCAAGTATTGCTCCCTCTGAAACGCTCAGTTTCGTAGTTTCGTTACACCCCCCCCCCCCCCCCCCCCCCAACTGTTATTTCTTTCAAAGACCTCTTTGGGCGAGGCGTTTTGAACGTGTTTTGCGTTGTATGACAATTCAAGGTGCGCCAAGAACTATCGATGAGAAGAAGAGGGGGTTTCTGCCGGCCCGTCCTTACGCCAAAGTATTTGCGAGTTGTTGTTTTCTTCTTCTTCTGCCGAACCCTTAGAAGAATACTGCTGGTGGTCGAGAGAGAGAGAGAGAGAGAGAGAGAGAGAGAGAGAGAGAGAGAGAGAGAGAGAGAGAGAGAGAGGTTGCATGTGTCTGTCTGTCTGTGCGTCTGTCTGCTGAGTATTTACATAACAACGTGACGAATGTCCAACACCGCTTTCACAACATTCATGTGTTAAATGTTTACTTTTTCATGTGTATCATAAGTTTTGAAGGCTTAATGTGTTCCATACGTTTAATAATTAGTTCCTGTGTATAAGAAGTTCTAAAGGGTTCATTTAATGTGTTCCATACGTTTACGTTGATTCAGACATTCTTCAACACCTGTCTGAGGCGCATCTACAAAATCCGATGGCAGGAGAAGATCCGAAACGAAGATCTGTGGGAGCGAGCGGGACAGGAACCAGTGGCTAAGCAGATACTGCAAAGGAAGTGGGGGCTGGATCGGACACACCCTCAGGAAGCCAGCGTCCAGCACCACACGCCAAGCCCTGACCTGGAACCCGCAGGGAAAGAGGAAGAGAGGCCGGCCTCGCAACAGCTGGAGGCGAGACACTGAGGCGGAGCTGAAGCAACAAGGGACCAACTGGACTGGAATGACCAGAACAGCCCAGAACAGAGTGCGATGGCGAAGGGTCGTCGATGGCTTATGCTCCACCGGGAGCGATGGGCTTAATGAATGGATAATACGTTGACTTTCGTTCATGTGTAAAGTTCATGCATTTCATATGTTTCATAAAGTTTTTTAACCTTTGACACGTTAAATGTTTCATATGTTTCATACTTTATATTTCGATTTGTGACATGTTTCACGTTTCTGACTGTGCTTCATCTTTTTCATACGTATCATAATGTTGTTTGGCGTGTCTTGTTTCTGGAGATGACAAATAAAACCGCGCAATATTTTGACTATGAAATATCAGAAACAGAAAATGAAACGATTCTGACTATGAAATATCAGAAACAGAAAATGAAACGATTCTGACTATAAAATATCAGAAACAGAAAATGAAAATAAACAAGTGACACGACAGAAAAATAGACACAATGTAAGGAAATGGAATTATACAAAAACAAAACAAAACACAAAAATTGAAAAAGATTATTTTTGGTATTTTGAATGGCTGGGACATTGACACTCTGACGTATGGAAAAAAAAAATTCCATCGCCCATGGTGACGTCATCAGCTCACACTTGATTTCGCCAAACCATTAGAAAGTTCTTAATCATTGGCTGTTGCTTGCGGACAGCATGCTAAAAAGTCACTTCACAAAGCCTGGACATGCGAATGCCTTTTTCCCCATCGCCGCTGACGTTGTTTTCTTGTAATCACTGTGAAAACGCCTCTCCACCCGCCCACTCAAATGACCAGATACAAAGGAAGAGAGAGAGAGAGAGAGAGAGAGAGAGAGAGAGAGAGAGAGAGAGACTAATAGACTGACACACACACACACACACACACACACACACACACACACACACACACACACACACATACACAGAGAGAGAGAGAGAGAGAGAGAGAGAGAGAGAAGAGAGAGAGAGAGAGAGAGAGAAGTAACAAACTGACAGAGAGAGAGAGAAAGAGAGAGACTAATAGAGAAGAGAGAGAGAGAGAGAGAGAGAGAGAGAGAGAGAGAGAGAGAGAGAGAGAGAGAGAGAGAGAGAGAGAGAGTGGGGGGGAAAGAGACTAATAGACTGACAGAGAGAGAGAGAGAGAGAGAGAGAGAGAGAGAGAGAGAGAGAGAGAGAGAGAGAGAGAGAGATTGTGTCGTTTCTCTGTCTGTCTGATGGCTCAAAAACAATGTAGTAAATCTTCAACACCGACCAGCTGCCGTGGCGAAGTGGTTAGCGTAGCGGACTCCCGGCTGGGAGGCCGTGGGTTCGATTCCCATCAGAGTCATGTGGGATTTTTCTGCTCCGACCGGCTCCTACCCAGAGCTGAGTTTCTACGGCCGGGCTCAGTTGGGAAGACTGGGACCACACAGTTGAGTTTCATCCGCTTAATGGATGCGTCTCTGAGAGTATTGCTCAAATTTCCTGACCAACACTGCAGGTGTCTGTATCTCTCGGGCCTGGTTGACACCGGGATATATTATGAAAGGAAGCGTAGAGTACAGCCCTGTCATGCAGTCTCAGACCGAAATGGATATCCGTAGCATCATCTTAATCATCCTCATTCTCATCGATCAACGTAAAAAACATCTCAAATTCTGTGACCCTTCATGCCCTGCTTTCATGGTGACCTCAATTTCGATGTCCTCTCCACGTCTGTGGTCTTGGTTTGGTTCCGTCGGGGTCACCGGTATTGGCGAGTCCATGGGGGCTGTCGTT